>JACEII010000145.1:583231-622094 GCA_014332785.1 Antheraea mylitta | reverse complement strand
TCGGCCTATAAAAGGCAAGATGTCAGTGTTATCTACGCGGTAGTCCGGTGAAGCTGTAAAGACCTTGCCAGGTCAATGGCGTAGTCAGTTCGAGAAAAAAAAAGTTATCTACGCATTCTTTTGTAAAAAATACTGTAAGCCGTAACTCTGGGCAAATAAAGAGTGGAAGTAATTACTTAGTATATGTCGTATACAACCTGATAACAATCGATAAGAATTTACGCGTCCTCAGTATGTATGTTACACAAGTAAATGGGTTGCTTTACTTATTTATATTCTTTCGTCAAAGCTAGCTAATATTTTAAGGATTCAACAAGATGATATGATGTTCTAGTTGGAGGAGCATAAAAATAATCTTTCAAAAATACCTACTTGTGACAGAAACGATTCAGAGCAATAAAAACGATAAACTAGTTGTAAACAAACATGTCCGTTATTATTAATTACCAGTCTAATTAATTACATTCAAAATCCTTTTTAGTGACATCAAAGAGCCCGTCGTCTAAACTCTTTTTTGTTAATTGTGCGGGCAACCATTGTATTTATGAATGCGCTAAGTTTAGATCTAAAAACCTAGAGGATGTCAAGTCTACCGTTGACAAATTCAACATATTTCATAATTGTTTAACGGCTGGTCATAATCTTCAGGACTATAAATTATCAGGAACATCTTGATATGCAAGAAGAGACACAATACCTTGCTTCATTTGCCTAATCAAAGCTCTTCTAGTCCTTTTACTTCTATAACCATTTCTGCGATATCACCCTTCATATTCTATTGTGTACTGAAAAGGTAGATCTATGCAATCCTAGTATTAATAAAACTATGTATGTGCGGGAGTCATTCCTTCTTCATTATTGAACGTGTGAAACAAAGACTTAATTTGATTACTGAGCCATCAAATATTAGTATCATCGAAATCATGAAAGCTATGTTTATCACTAAATATACGTATACAATGCTCATGTAAAAAGTTAGAGATTCACGTATTTAGGTTGCCGTATATACTCCTTGCATCTTGTTGAATTTTTCCACAACTAGGACTCCACGAGCCTACTTTACACGGCTCGCCCACACTATAAATTCCTTCTCGCATGTTTGGAGTCCATTTTATATAATAATTGTTTAGTAGAAGCCTGATATTACAAGTTTACTCAAAAAACACATTTGCAATGCGAAAACATTTATAAAAATTTGACTTCGAATTCTAAAGCCTTAACAAAAACAACAAAACAAAAAAAAAGATTTATGATAATAACACACATGTGTACAGCTAATATAAATATTACCTTAAAATAACGAATATTGACCCGGCGACTATTATTTGAGACAGTGACAGATAAGGTATGCTAATATAAGATAATTAACACATTTTATATAAATATCTCTATAATATTAGCCACATACGATATACATATTAGGCAATAGGAACACTGTATCAAATTACAGAGCAATATTTATTATCTCCCAATTTGCTAAAATAATTGGGGGCATATATACAGTGTATTTTTACCGACATCCTTTGATAACCTTACACCATCATAGTTTTATGTCTAATCTTTTAATGACATTAATATACATCATTAATAACTAAACTAATTAGACACACAGTATCTCGGAGCACCGAGGTCAAGTTTATACTATGTATACAGATTTTGCCAAAGCGTTTGATTGTGTTGTTCATCCGATATTTATGACCAATTTAATGTCGCTGGAAGTCATATTAATCTTGTACGTTAGTTTGGATTTATTTTGTAATCATTCTCAGCAAGTTACATTGATACGTGACGAGTTTTCACTATTTAACTTATGTCTGGTGTTCCCAAAGGATCTAAACTGAAACCTTTACTGTTGCAATTTTTATAAACGATATATTTTCGATTCCCTAAACTGTTATCACCCAGCATGTACAGATTATATTAAAATACATACTCAAAATACAAAACTGCATTACTGTGTAATTTTTTTTTATAACATATGAGGCAAACGAATAGGTGGGTCACCTGATGTTAAGTGCTCACCACTGCCCATATACTTCAGCAACACCAGGAGTCGCAATTACGTTACCAGCCTGTATTGGCGAGGAAGAGGGGACTGGTATGGGAGGGAGGGAAGGGGGAGGTGGACCTCCGGTGCTTTCATTGACCGAACGAAATGCAACAATGTAAGCACTGCCACTTCAGGTGGGTGTTTCTGTGGGTCGGATGGTAGTCCAGGGACGAGCCAACCCATTCGTGCTGAAACCAGCTATAGCTTCACCGTGGCTCTACCACCAACAAAAAGCTTCAGATTGATCTTGATTAACTGTGTTCAACACTATAATTTCTGTCAATATAAAAAACTATCAGGACATAACTTTTACCAATAAATTAAAATATATTGTATTCAGCTATCGGGTCGAGGTATTAACTCGGAAAATTATATGTTTATATATATTTGTGATTTAACTATTATTTTAAATACTGCTTTATCTTTCAATACATACCTAATTTATTTTACTTATTTGTGTACTAACTTTTACCCGCGGCTTCTCACGCGTTTCTTAAATTGTTCTGAAGAATTATAAATTTTTTTTTCCGAAATGTCTACGCTATTGACCCAACAAGGTCTTAACAGCTTCACCGGACTACTAAGGCGAGCGCTTAAGGCAACCAACTCAAGGGTGCACGGCACACGTCGGCTTGGCTGTTGCCTGTTGCATGCAAAATCGCGACCTATCTTAGCTAACCTAGCTAACTATTCATATATGTATGAGTTGTTGAAACGTATATGTGTACCAAGCATACACGCCTCAACAACTCCTCCATATATTTATTATAGGAAAATTAAGAGTTTTTCAGTTCGAAGAGGGAAAAAAGTAAACCCTTCCACTTTCATGTGTAAGCGTGTAGGCGTGCACGTGTGTGGGGGTGATCCTGTAGTGTTGTAGCAGTGATGTATATTTGTGTGTCACCATATCGCGCAAGCAACGCACTCAAGGGCTCCCTACCGAGGGATCGAACCTAGGCTTGAGCCACTGCCGTGGGAGGCCTAATCGGGTGTGCGGGAGCGAAATTAACCCCCAGACCACGGCGGCGTGATCTGTGGTTACGCGGGCGTGGGCGTGAGCACGCTCTGTTTCGAGGGACAGGCTGGTACTGATCGTTTGCTGACGTGATTAAATCAGGAGGGTCGGTAAAAATGCATCGCGGACGTCTTTTATAACGCGCAGCGTTAGGTACAGGTTCATAGTTTGCGGCGGATACCACTAACGGATTGGGAAGAATTATAAAACTGTAGGAACATGTACAGTTCCAGAAATGCTCTTTCAAAAACAATTGTAAGTACGACACGCACATCTACAGTAATATGTAATGTGTACATTTGATATATAAATACTAACAGCGTGTCAAATAAGGATTACCATCAGCAACATATCTGGAATTTTAACAGCCCATATAACTAACACAGTGCTCACTAACACATTATAAGGAACTAATGAAACAATGACTTAAAAATATTATTATCAAGATACCCATATTGCCAATATAATTGTTTTTGTCACAAAAAATAATCACTTGTCTGTTCCGCAAGAAATTGTATTATGATACTCTTAACACAATACGTTTGTGGTCTAAGATCTTATTAGAAAGACCTCTTCTATCTTCAAAGTTACTGTTAATTATAATGTTGAATTATGATACAGCAACAAGTAGCTAACTATTTTTGAAATGAAAAATACAAAATGAACCGAAGACTTGAAATCTTGTTAGATTTTACGCGTATCAAGTCACGAGTAACTGCTAGTCTAAAATAGAATAATCTAAATTACTTCATATAAAGTCAGTTATCTGCCAGTGAAAATCCCGTGAAGGTCGGTCCAACCGTTTTGTAGATGGCATTGTGGGGTGATAACAGTTAACAGCTAGTCTAAATTATAATAAACAAAATTACTTTTTATAAAGTCCACTATCTGCCAGTGAAATTTCGGTGAAAATCAGTAAACCCGTTTTGGAGATAGCACTAAGGGCGAAGCGGCGATTAACAAATAATCTAAATTAGAGTAGCATATGTCAGCTGTTGTAATTTCAGCGATCTGCCAGTGAAATTCTCGTCAAAATCTAGACATTGTGTCTCTGCAAAAGCATTATTGTAAATGTAATACATTAATAGTTAATAATTTGTAACATAAATTTGTTTATAGTGGGGCAACACTTTTAACAGAGATTTTTTTGCAAGATGAATGATCTAATAATAATAACCACAAGCAGAAAAGAAATAACAAGTATACATATGAAAAAGAAACCGCCCAAAATATCAATAAAGTGTAATTCTGAATGCGTCTGTACTGCAACTAATACACATGTGAACGTAGGCGCCGTAGGGAGAGGTACAAGCGAGAGGAAGACCGCTCCGTATTTACCTTATCCGAGTCCCTCTGGTAGGTACAAATATTTTTTATGTTATGCACTTCTACTTCAGAGCGGTCAAAAAGTTAGACGCAGACTATATGTTAGCAATAAATTCTCATTATTAAAGCCTCGTACAGGCATAACAGCATGAGTGTTCTAACAAGTTGGTTACTCGTTATATCTTTTCAAAGATCTTTGTGACATCTCAAGATCTATATACTCTCTCATTATCTCTAATCTACTTATCCGCAACAGCTTAACTATCTTACTCAAAATACCGCTAATATTACAAATAATACTAATTTACTAATACTTATTTAGTAATTTAGTAAAACCAGGTTTTACTCGAAATTTCACTCGTGTAGATTTACTTGGCTTCTTTTACTTACTTAGTTTACATTAACGCGAGCAAAAATACGAAAACTAATATATAGAAAGCGCAACTGGTTATTCGCGAGCAATATTTGTACAGGATAATCATTAGCCGATTCTCGTTCTAAATGAATTAAAATTTATCTATTATATATAGAAAAACAAAACTGAAAAGGACTTGACATCAGGTGGTTTAGGGAAAAACGAACTGATGTAATAATAAGGAAAGCAATGAATCACACCGTGCCGCGTATTCCCACACGCGTCCCGCACCTCGAGCGACACCCCGCTTCCCTTTGTTCAACAGCCCCTTTAATGTTGTTCATTGAATCTAGTTATGATTTTTTTACATTCCAAAGTATCGTTCTTAATGTAGAATAAACTTTAACTCAGATTATCTTTGTTATTCATTAGTATTTGTTTTGATATTATCATCTAATATATTAATCGTGACCATGAATTACCGAAGGATTGAAGGGTGTTAAACTTTAACAGTCACCTGGGATACATACATATATAGAAATATATGAAAATGTTTACCATATACAATACGTAATCCCGTAGTATAAAACTAACCTAACTATGCATTTACTAATTTTGGTACCACTAGACCCAGACAGACACTTATATATACCACCTACACATATACACACGTAACAGAAAGTTTTCCCTATCATGTCATAAAAATTTTCTTTAATAAAATACGATACGTGACATTTAAATTGCCGGGAAAACTGTCCTACGCCGTCTATATCTTTTCGCCTATATATTTTATAAAACAAATAGTTTTATATGTACATGAAAATTGCAACATCATTTTATTTATTGTTCTAAAGCAAAATACTTTGTCTTGAATAAACAACTGATAGTAGCAGTCCCGCAAGCATGCTCTCTGTCGATGTATATGTCGAGAAACGTCGATAACTTTTATTTCTATTTTTTTTTTTATTATATCATATTAAAGATACAGGTGTTCAACTCAGAAAAATGCAGGATTTTGGAAATAATAACAGATTTATTACTCTTGAATACGACAAGTCTTTGCAACAACTTTTATATTAATATTCTTAATCAATTAATATTAAAACAAAAGACACTTCTGACTATAAATAATAATTAAAAAGATATTAGATATTCAACCTCATATGCCTTACTGCCGACACTCTGTTGTCATTATACAAAAATCACTTCATAAACTAAACGATGCTTACACATAGGAGGCAAATGAACAGCTGAGTCACATGTTAAGTGATCACCGCTGTCCATAGACACCAGCAACACCATGGCAGTCGCAAGTACGTTGTAAGCCTGTTTTAGGGGACGGGAAAGGAGAGAGAGAGAGGTGGGCCTCCGGCGCTCTTACTAACCGAACGAAATGCAACAAATCAAGCACTGTTACTTCATGTCGGTGTCAATGGTCTATGAGAGGATGGTACTATCCCGAGCGAGCCGACACATGCATGTTGAAAGCAGTAATAGCTTCAGCGTGGATCTACCACCTACGAATTTCTATTATAGTTGTAGCGACACAGTATAACGCGTGCATAGCAATTTGTCTACGTAGACAAATTGCTAGGCACACGCCCGACGCTGCCTGCCTCAGTCCCCTCCGACCGATCGTAGAATACGTGCGCATAATTTGATGTAAAATTTGTGTTTAGTAAATCATACAAAATATATACCATAGAACTAATATTGTAGTGTCTTTATTGATTCACACTTTCTCAATAAACCAGCAATTAGTAAGACAATTAAAAACGGTAAATAGTTTTGTTTCCTTCCATTATTCCAAACCTTTCGTAGAATTATAGGAAGTTATAACCCAAAATGGTAGCACGACCACCCTTCAGAGGTAGAATCTCATGTACTGCCAGCGGAATTTTAATAACATTTTTATATCAAAATCTAAAATTATTCAATTTAGGCCCAAGGAACGTGCTTATGAACGTCGAAACCACTACTGGTTCAGACAATAACCCAGTCGTCGAGAAAAACGGGTAAGAAAATGGTTCAGCTGTCGTCATATCTGTCTGTCAGCTTATCGTTCATATATTGATCCACTCTATATTAATAACCTTTTGATTTTAAAATCCGGTAGTTTTTTATCCGTCTAATACTCGGTTTCTGAGGTACTTTAATTGTAGTTTATCTGTTCAATAGTGTTATCGATTCGATAACTTGTCAAATTGTGTTTCTGAACAAAAATCATACGATAAATGTCAGTAAAACATACGAGCAATTTGACAGCTTTATGGATGGAATTATGGATAGCTTTGTTGAGTCAATAACTATTAGTCATTTAACCGAGTATCTCAGAAAACAGACATTAATCTGTCATGTAGTAGATTTTATATTTTATTCATGATGTTGTATTATCTATCTATCTATCTAATCTAATACCTTTAAACGAGCAATTCTTGTAAATTTTTATATTTGTATATATTCAGCATCTCTGAAACGGCGTTATCTATTTCCATGAAACTGAGTATTTAGGCAGTTTCGGGAATGATAAATTGATCTAGCTAAATTTTATTCATAGCAAACTTTTTCAACTGAGATTTCAGGCAATAAAAAATATAGCTAGAATATGAAGCTAAATTTTATATTTTATTCATGACGTTGTATTATCTATCTATCTAGCTAACACCTTTAAACAAGCAATTCTTGTACATTTTTATATTTGTAGAGGAGAAGGTGGTAATGTGGCCCCTCTTTGTTTTTGAGGTCTAATGTAAAAATTAAAAGGAAAACATAGGTAATGAATACATCATTACTTTTCTCATTTGTTTGTTAATACTAGACATAATATGGAACAGATAAAAATCCATTAGGTAATTCTAAAATATTATAATAAAAAAAAATGGAGATTTGAAGATCTGAGTGATGTCAGCGTTATACGGCACCCAGGGGGCCAAATTAAATGTACATATTATATTTAATGACAAAAATCGCAAATATAATATGCGCCTTGAGGGCCCGCGCAATCAGTATGAGCCCATAAGTTACAGCTTTGGCACTTAATCCACTCCTCACCACGTCTGTCGGTGGAGAAATAAATGATCATCAAAAAATATACCAATCGTGTACAACAGATGAAGACACATTTTCATCACATCCCGAAGTCTCTTTCTACGATTTCTTCATTATTGGAGCTGCTGCCAGATGTAAAGTCTCCTTGGTGCCAATTACAACCGCTGAAGTTATCGCCTCTATTATTCCATCCACGTCCACGTGCACGCCCTCGTCCACGTCCACGAGTGTCTGCTGTAGGATTAGGAGTAGATTAAATTAGGAGTTAGGATCCCATATTATTATTTTCTTAGAAGATGGAGAAATTAAATTTTGTCGAGGCATCTTTAAGTAAGTAAAAAAAAGTATCATTAATGTATGTTATATGGCCCCCGGGATCATATTACAATCAACTTGAGGGGGCCAAATTACCAGTACTGTGGAATCTACAAACCAATCTCTAAAAATACGTAATATTAAATATTTTGCATACGTACCTTCAAAATTCAATAAGAAAACGCTATTCAAACACAATATCTAAATTTCAGATGCGTAAACGCTGTATTTCCAGAATTATGCAATTAAACGCAACACTATAACAAAGTTTTTGCGAGTGCAAGTTCAAAGTAGCTCGAATAACAAACGCATGTGCTGCCCTAGCTTAGTTTTTTTGTGCACTAAATCAAAACTGTCATTAATGCTCCCCGTTAAAAAATTGTTTCGCTAGATGACGTGATTCTAAACTAGAAATATCGAAGGAGTCAAAATACCTGCCGGGAGCACATTACCATCCTCTCCTCTATATATTCAGGATCTCTGAAACGGCGTTATCTATTTCCGTGAAACTTAGTATTTAGGCAGTTTCAGGGATGATAAATCGATCTAGCTAAATTTTA
Source organism: Antheraea mylitta (assembly GCA_014332785.1). Taxonomy (NCBI): domain Eukaryota; kingdom Metazoa; phylum Arthropoda; class Insecta; order Lepidoptera; family Saturniidae; genus Antheraea; species Antheraea mylitta. The sequence goes on along the minus strand of JACEII010000145.1, from coordinate 613,425 downwards.
TTCATAGAAAACTTTTTTTAACTGAGATTTCAGGCAATGAACAAATTTAGCTCGAATATGATGGTAACTTTCGCCGCCGCTGCCAAAACAAAAATAGCTCAGTTGGAAATCGATTGCTTCGAAAATCCGTGTAACCCCAGTTCCAATCCGAGTGTATATATTTTTTTAAGTGAATAAATGCTAATCTTGTGAGGCAAACCTAACAGTTTTTTTTGAGTTAAAATGTTTTTAAAAAACCGAGCTTGGCTCGGTCGCCCAGGTAGTTCGACTTTATATGTTACTAGCCTCTGCGGGCGACTTCGTTCGCGTGGAATAGATACACCAACACGCAGCAGTTCACCAAAGGGAAAAACATGCCGATTTTGAAACATTTTTCATCTGTGCTCCGCTCCTATTGGTCTTAGCGGGATGATATATAGCCTATAACCATTCTCGATGACTGAGCTATATAACACTGAAAGAATTATTCAAATCGGATCAGTAGTTCCTGAGATTACCCTCTAAAACGTCACAACATCACAACGTTACAAACTCAGACACTTTACCTCTTTTTAATATTAGTATATAGTATAGATAATGGTGGTAGCCTTTAAGTTAATATAGTTCAGTTATTAGGCACAAGTCGATGGAATAAATATGTGGAATGAATTCCGAGATGCCAGAAAGACTCCCTGAAAAGTTCTAAAAAGGATGTCTTGCCAGAATATGAAAATTTTCATTATGATTATTATTAGATGAATAAAAATCATTTCGAAGATTCTGGAGGGATCTTGGAATGTTATGTAGTGGATTTTATAATTTATTCATGATGTTGTATTATTCGACGCTATATTTTGCAATATTATTGGTGTTTTACGTAAGAAAGTTCGGTTATCGTGCACCAATTAAGAGGATGGGAAGAAAAATCACGGAGTATGTATTCCGATTTGCCATAAAAACGCCTCTGAAAAGCTTTAACAAGAGGCTCACTATTTTTTTGAGTAATGAAATGATCGCAAGACACTTGTAATATTACCTACTTGACAGTAGCGATAATAATTTAGAACTTTGTTTGCCAAAAATATAACGAAAAAAAGCACTAAAACCCGCCTGAAATGACGCTCAAACTTACAATGCAGCGAATCGGTAATACGCTTTGAGGTTTTGTTGATAAATCTAACACTACTCCTAATGCGAATATGTCTTTGTTCGGTATGTTTTCAGGGCCTAAGCACTCAAGTTATTATCTCAGAATTTTGCATACCCGTTGTCAGAGGCACATAAAAGGACATACGGTAACTTAAAGGTACAAAAAGTACTGTGTGGGACAGATAATTTAAATATACATTGACGCAACCCTAGCCACAAGAACAAATTAGGGCAAATAAGGGCTTAGCAAAACTATTAGTTACTCCGTTAATATCATAACAATTATAGTTAGCAATGATGTTTATATATCAATAATGAATTCTATAGATGTGTGATATTACAATACCAGTGTTTATACATTGTTGTTAGTGACTCTGCTGTTGGGTACTTTCTTGTGTTCTACTGTTAAGGTGTAAGTAAGCAATTTTGAGTCCTTAGGAGTCTTAACCTGTTATGAGCGGCCACAGGGCTATTCTTTTTTTGATAACTTAAAATTTCGTGGGTTGTCTGTTCACTAGATAATAAAAAAAGTTGAGGCAATGATAAAGACTACACGTAGAAGTGAAAACTCAAAACTGAAATAAATGTGTTCTCCTTTGAATTTTCATATTAATTATAGTGTGAATGACTATTTACCTTTCAGAATTTGTTTATTGAAATTATTAATATTAGTGTGGTCTTCATATCTATTAGTATTCGGAGAAATAATCTTTACTAATTATTATGAAGAGGTAAAGTTTGTGAGTTTGTGACGTTGTAGGGGGTAGTCTCTAACTAACTACTGGTCTAGTTTGAAAAATTCTTTCAGTGTTATATAGCTCATTTATCGAGGATGGTTATAGTCACATATTATCACGCTAAGATCAATAGGAGCGGAGCACAAATGAAAAATGTTTCAAAATCGGAATGTTTTTTTCCTTTTGAGAACTGCTGCGTGTTAGCGTTGGTGTTAGTGTATTTATTCCACGCAAACGAAGTCGCGGGCAGGGGCTAGTATTATATATACACAGGGCCTTATACTACGCGTCGCTAGTATGACGCAAGCCGCGCAAGAGCAATACGGCTGGTCATTTTTTTTTTATTAACGTGGGGAAATCCCTAACGGATACGCTACCCTCCCGGGGGAGAGGGTAGGTTATGTCCGATTCGCACGGACTAAAACCCCACGGTGTACCGTCCGCCGCATGGAAGGGGCAGCCAGGGATCGAGCATGCTCACTGACCTGAAACTGCCCCTGCACGGCTGGTCATACTTACGTAGCATGTCATGAAGGAAACGATATGTCTATAAGAATCTTTTCTAACGTAAAATGAAAAGGCAAACCGGTAAATAATACATATTCAAATGTTTAACCTTCAGAACACTATTCGTTTACTGTTCATATTATACGGTCGTATACGTTGTATCTGTATTTATAAATTGCATTTAAATTAATTAATATTATTTCTTTAACATTCGTATTATAGTGACTGTTCAAAATAAGTTTATAGCGAGATCTTAATGTGTAATATTGTGGCTTTTATTTGCGTTATATGAACCAATACTTTGTAACATTTAGTGTGGGATATATAAGTTGAGTGTCTAATAAATAAAAAAAAAGAGAACATAAAGTATGTGATGTCGAAAAACCTCTGAGAAGTCTCAAGAAGTGAGATACAGTTTTTTAAAATAGGTACATCACTATAAAGGACACTTTGAAGTAATATTACAATACAAATTGTAATTATAAAATCGAAATGTTGTTATATTCAGCAAAACTATAGATATATACATACATACTAGCTGTACCCGCGAGTACATTCCCGTGCAATTTCAATTATAGACTGATTAATCAAATCATAGGGTTATATAGTGTATTGGCCGGCATAGTATAAATACTAGTACTGTACTCGTAGGTGGTAGAGTCCCGCTGAAGCTATTTTTGGTTTCAGCATGAATGGGTCGGTTCCTCCGCGGTAGTACCACCCCTCTCACAGAAAACCGACTTGAAGTAACAGTGCTTGCATTATTGCGTTTCGTTCGGTCAGTGAGAGCGCCAGAGGCCCACCTACCTTCCTCCCCCTCCCCTCATATCTCCCAAACACAAGCTAGCAACGCACTTGAGACCCCCTACAGTTGCAAGTGTCTATGGACGGCGGTGATCACTTAACATTAGGTCATCCGTTTATTCGCTTGCCTCGTAAAACAAAAACAAAATCCAGTTAATACAGTGAATCCAGTCCAAACGACAGACTAAATTTTTTTCTTAAACTGGAAATGTGTTCTGTCTTTGATTCTAAGCCCCACGAGAATTGTTGTGTTTCTTTAAAATATTTAATGTACAGATTTCGCTCCGTTAGCCTTTTATTATATGTATAGATAATATAAGTGCAATTCAGATCTCTTACAGAAACAAGATATTATATAATTTATAAATAATAACTAATGCACAGTGAACGTATAACTGTTTTTTGCATTAAGTCCCATGCGGAGGAAGTTGCGGGCACAGCGATAAACACCCGATTAGGCCTCCCACGGCAGCGGCTCAAGCCTAGGTTCGATCCCTCGGTAGGGAGCCCTTGAGTGCGTTGCTTGCGCGATACGGTGACACACCCATACATCACTGCTACAACACTACACGATCACCCCCACACACGTGCACGCCTACACGCTTACACATGAAAGTGGAAGGGTTTACTTTTTTCCCTTATCGAACTGAAAAACTCTCAATTTTCCGATGATAAATATATGGAGGAGTTGTTGAGGCGTGTATGCTTGGTACACATATACGTTTCATCAACTCATACATATATGAATAGTTAGCTAGGTTAGCTAAGATAGGTCGCGATTTTGCATGCAACAGGCAACAGCCAAGCCGAGGTGTGCCGTGCACCCTTGAGCTGGTTGCCAAAATAAAATCGGCTGAGCGCCTTAAGCGCTCACCTTAGTAGTCCGGTGAAGCTGTTAAGACCTTGCTAGGTCAATAGCGTAGACATTTCGAAAAAAAAAGCCAATGTAATAATATGAAAATAATATATTTTAATGCGAGTTAGTTTTAGATAAGGCATAAATCTCACTTACTAATTATGAAATTATCGACATTATCTGTTTATCGATAAGTCATGAACATGCATATTACGAATCACTACTATATAAATGAATCTTGACCGTGAGTTCAGATAAGCGTGTGTGATCTCTCGCTGTATTATAAATAAAAAATATTATAAAAATTTAATATAACGCCTTGAATGTGATATGAATTGAGTGTTGGAATAAAAGTAACATGCCTCGCCAATGGATTACGCCGTTCAAGAAACAGGTAAATAATAATATTTTTAAAGTTTTTACGGGATCTTGGAACGTCATGTAGTGGATTTTATATTTAATTCATGATTATTCGACTCTATATTTGTTATATTGGTGATGTTTCACGTCAAATAGTTTTGTTATTGTGCACAAATTAAATGGATGGGAAATAATACCGCAAAGTATGGATTCTAACTCCACAAAAACTCTTTGGAGATTTTTAACATGAGGGTCACTATTTTGTTAGAATTTTGAAATGATCGCTAGAAAGTGGCAACTACTTGACAGTGGCAATAATAATCTACTAGAAGATAAAATTCGAAAAATAAAACCAAAGAAAGTAAATAAAAATAATCATGAGTTTTTGGCGGGATTTCATTCTGTCATGTAGTGGATTTTATATTTTTAACCGACTTCAAAAAAAGGAGGAGGTTGTCAATTCGACTGTATGTTGTTTTTTTTTTTTATGTTTGTTACCTCATAACTTTGGACTGGCTGAACCGATTTTGAAGATTCTTTTTTTATTTGAAAGCTAGTGCTTCCCGTGTGGTCCCATTTTTGGTCCAGTTCTGTCAACGGCATCCAGTGCAAAACCGTATAAGTGTTAAATTTGCATTTGGTGTGTATACGACAAATAGACGAATAACTCAATATCATGCCAACCAATTTCGATGATTCCTTTTTTATTGTAAAGGGTGTTCTTCAAGGGTAGTTTGATGAGAGTTTGGTTAGGTTCTGATTATGGGATCCCTGACAAAAGTAACACAACTTTCAAGAAACAAGTCTACTTCTTTCTTAAGGGCCGGCAACACATCTGTGATTCCTCTCGTGTTGCAGGTATCCATGGGCGACGGTGATCACTTACCATCAGGTGACCCACATGTTATAGAAAAAAAATTATGTACACTAAAAATGGAAAAATAAAGTTAATTTTCAAAAAAAGAATTAACTGACTTCAATATTAATCAGAGGCATAAAAATAAGGCACTGAAAACCGGAAAATAAATAGTTTATCAAATTAACCAAATTTAATGAAACATATGAATATATGTGCTACCTAGAGATGCATTGGAAGTTGGTGCCTTTGTACCTAGATGTAGATGATATGATTTTCGGTTGGCACCGATTTCCAATACATCTCTTGGTAGCACACATATTCATATGTTTCATTAAATTTGGTTAATTTGATAAACTATTTATTTTCCGGTTTTCAGTGCCTTATTTTTATGCCTCTGATTAATATTGAAGTCGGTTAATTCTTTTTTTGAAAATTAACTTTATATTCATAATCTTGTGTTATTTGACTCTATATTTTGTAAATTTGGTGGTGTTTTACGCAATATAGTAAGTTTATTGTGCATAAGTGAAGTGAATGGAAAATTATTACACGGAGTATGAAATATTGGTTTATTTTTCGAAATGACTACGCTATTGACCCAGCAAGGTCTTAACAGCTTCACTGGAATACTAAGGCGAGCGCTTAAGGCACTCAGCCGACTTTATTTTGGCAACCAGCGCAAGGGTGCACGGCACACCTCGGCTTGCCTGTTGCATGCAAAATCGCGACCTATGTTAGCTAACCTAGCTAACTATTCATATATGTGTGAGTTGTTGAAACGTATATGTGTACCAAGCATACACGCCTCAACAACTCCTCCATATATTTATTATCGGAAAATTGAGAGTTTTTCAGTTCGATAAGGAAAAAAAAAGTAAACCCTTCCACTTTCATGTGCACGTGTGTGGGGGTGATCGTGTAGTGTTATAGCGGTGATGTATATTTGTGTGTCACCGTATCGCGCAAGCAACGCACTCAAGGGCTCCCTACCTAGGGATCGAACCTAGGCTTGAGCCGCTGCCGTGGGAGGCCTAATCGGGTGTGAAATTCTGAGATGCCACAAAAACTCCCTGGAAGGTTTTAACAAGGGATCCACCATCTTGTTAGAATATTGATTCAAACGACGCTTAATATTGAAGTGATTGCACAATGCTTGTAATATTATCGAGTACGCGACAATGGTATCAATAATCAGGAAGATTGATTGCCAAAAATAAAATTAAAAATAAATAATAATTATCATTTATTTTAAAACCAAAACAATTATTGTACTAAAGTATTTTACAATATCGACACTGGATAACTTCCTATCAATTCAGAAGATACATAATATTTAACAAATAAAAGTAACTAATAATATATGTACATCAAAGAATATTGTTCGAAGTTATCACCCCTTGAACCTATAATACAAAGTGGGAATATCTCGCAAAACATAACCACAAAAACTACATTGTTTTTAGGTGCACTGTAACGAGTGTTCTCTGAGCAACATATATTAATAGTTATAGTTAACAATATCAATCAATTCGTCTGGTCGTCGACATTTTATTACAATAAAAGAAACAACATTTTTATCATTACACATTAAGAATACAATTCTAATATAATATCACAACATAGTAACTGAACGACCAAGCCTAGCTCGGTTCTTTAAATTAAACTGTTAGGTTTGCTATACCTAGCGGTCCCGGCAGACGTAGTCCTGCCCTGATTATAAAAAAAATCTTGACAAATAATATACCAAAACCTTGTTCATGAATCACTTCATCTACTAGTGAAAACTGTAGGAAAATCCATTCGTTGTTTTTGAGTTTATCGCGAACAGACAGACAGCCAGACTGGTTAGCCTTATTTTACCCAAGCGCGTTTTCTCTTACACGAAGAATATTTACAGACTTCTTTATTTCCAGCTTTGTGTTTGTAATAAAAAAATACATGTAAAAATGTGTGTCTTTTTATATGAATATATGTATATGTAAAACTTGTAACTGATCTCTTGTTTGTCATTCTTTTGTTATTTATTATACTGGTAGCTGCAAGTTCTCTATAAAATAAATATAATTCTTTTTGTTTAAGTTGTAATGACTGTTGAGTGTACAATATATTGTAGACGTAAGAAGTATAAAGTATGACGAATAGTGACACATGTATAAATAAAACCTTCGACTTGTCGAGAGTATGAAAAATAATGTAGAATTATTTTAAATATTAATACTCGAAGATATGCTTTATGATTTTATTGAAAAGATTTTATCGTGAACGCAGTACTTTAGCAGTGATGCGTGTTGAGACAGATACACAGGCATTTAAAAAAATTATGGATAATGAAATGTAAATATAATTTATACCTTACTCCTAAACACTTGCAAAAATGTTTTTACAAACACGAAACAATACATATAAGTTACATTTACATTCTTATTATACGTTATTATATTATTATTATCAAAATATATTGAAGATATAATAAAAAGGAAAATATAAATGGTTTGTAGAGTTTTGCTACTAATTTTATTGCTAATCTAATCAGCTAACTTATATATAAATATGAACTAACATATGATAGTGGCGAATTTGCAGTCTTGGCCGTCAAAGTCCCCAGGTCATGTAGTAAGTACTAACCACCCCCTTTCTCAGCACCCATCATATTGAGTACATAATTAATTTATTTTTTTTACAACTTTTTTTAAAGGATTCTTGTTATACGATGCGGTGCAGTGCGACCCACCACAATGTGCGCGAGGTTTAGAATGTTTACGTACTCTGAGTTATTTCTTGTTGTCATCTGTGATTTTTTTTTCACGATCGGCCGCCCGGACTTCCTGTGTAAAGGGCAGATCCACCTCTGATGATAGTGTAAACAAATGTATCTACATAAACTGAATATAGCTAAACCAAAAACAAATAAAGGTCATCCAACTGGTTTATAATCAGTAGACACTAAATCCAGATATATAATGCAACAGATAACTATATGCGTTCTCTTTCATACGCATTGCAAACCGTAACACCGCTATCTCTCTTTTTGACCGTTCGTATGCATTTAAACACACATTTATCTTCTTTATATAATTTTATTATTACTTATAAACGTGTTTTTAATCAATTTTATAGTATTACCTAAAGCGAACAAGTATTTAATAATTATAATTGGCAACAGAGTACTTGATAAATTTGCCGCTATAAACTATATAAAGTTTTATTTACAAGTTGAAGAACTAGAAATGTTACACAAATTTAATTAATTAATACCCGATTAGGCCTCCCATGGCAGCGGGTCAAGCCTAGGTTCGATCCCTCGGTAAGGAGCCCTTGAGTACATGGCTTGCGCGATACGGTGACACACAAATATACATCACCGCTACAACACTACACGATCACCCCCACACACGTGCACGCCTACACGCTTACACATGAAAGTGGAAGGGTTTACTTTTTTCCCCTTATCGAACTGAAAAACTCAATTTTCCGATAATAAATATATGGAGGAGTTGTTGAGGCGTGTATGCTTGGTACACATATACGTTTCAACAACTCATACATATATGAATAGTTAGCTAGGTTAGCTAGATAAGTCGCGATTTTGCATGCAACAGGCAACAGCCAAGTCGAGGTGTGCCGTGCACCCTTGAGCTGGTTGCCAAAATAAAATCGGCTGAGTGCCTTAAGCGTTCGCCTTAATAGTTCGGTGAAGCTGTTAAGACCTTGCTGGGTAAATAGCGTAGTCATTTCGAAAAAAAAAAAATTAATGCGAAACGTTTGGAACATTAACATATCCGTCAAGTACACCGTGACTGTTAAAAAAGTGACGACCTTCAAAACGAAATGTAAAATAGTTCATGATCATGATCACATTTACTTTATTATACAACTTTTAAAAGTATGGCTACAAACGTGTCAATAAAATAATAAACCTAAGTACAATAACCTGTGGCATAAGCTACAATGGGCGACCCAGAGGTAATAACTGTCGATAGTAATACGGGCAATAAGCCCTTTTCTTTTGTTCCTGACGTTCCCATGTTCCCTTCCAAAAGAAAGTGAAATCACCCGAAGGTCATTGACACTGTGTTTTAACATAGACGCGCAAAGGATTGTGTGTATTTTTTTATTTTTTCTAGATAATTGGATCAAACATTAAGCACTTATTTTTTAAATTGATTTATAACGAGAATTGAGTGCAGTTTATCAGCCAGAAATATTGCTACTGTATAAACAGTCACCTGATATATCAGTATTGAAGAATTGATTTGATGATATCGAAACAAGTTACTACACATTTTTTAAAGACTTAATTTACACTAAAATAATAGTTATGCAGTGAAAACATCTTTAAGCGCGTTTCGCTTCATAACATGTTAGTAAGCGTGACCAACGGTATTGCGCTTGCAAAGCTTACGTCAGACTAGCGACAGGCAGTATTAGAGCCTGTATAAATCTAATATTGATATTTTGTATTTAGATTGTGCAGCTGACGATACGTCTGATGAATTAACAAACTGTATAAAAAAAGTATATCTATATAATAATACGTGAAGCAAAAACTTTGTACCCCTTTTTAAACGAACTGCGTAAACGGGTGAACTTGAAATTTGGCATAGTTAAAGATTTATATGGCGGAGAAGTGCAGAAAGCTATTTATTTTATATAAAATGCATTAGAAGTACATTAAATTAATTAAAATATGCATTACTCACAGTAATGCTTGAATTTTACACGACATATACACATATATAAGTAAAAAAGACATTTTGACAGTCGTCAATAACGAACTTCAAAAAAGGTTGCGAAGGAGGTTGCTATGCTCGACTGTATATATTTTTTTTACTGCTACGTTCCAATTACCCTTTTTCATCCTACATTCAACAATGATATAATAATTTAATTTTAATAACAATACTTTACTTGTATAATTTCATGCGTTAAAATTTTGTTGTTACATAAAATAATCATGATTTAGATAACGGTACCAGAGAACGTACTAATATCGGTTTTTTTTTTTTACGGATCACGCTATTTACCTAACAAGGTCTTATCAGTTTCATCGGACTACATTAGTATCGGTATTGAAACCAAATGTTTAAATTTAATTTAACTGCAAAACCTAAAAAAAAAACGCAAGAACAAGACTGACCAAGACCGATTTTAGGCAACATTAGTTATATGTATGTAGTACAAAAAAAAAAACATTGGAAATAAAACTTTGGGAATAAAAACTCACAAATTCAATTAACACTAATGGAACTTTTAAAAATCTTTCTGACAGGAGTTTTTGTCGGGATTTTAGTCTGTCATGTAGTGAATTTAATATTTTATTCATAATCTCGTGTTACTTGACTCTAAATTGTTTAAAATTTGTGGTGTTTTATGTAATATAGCTCTTTTATTGTGCACAAGTGAAGTGAATGGAAAATAATACCTCGGAGCGCGAATTCTGAAATGCCACAAAAATTCGCTGGTTAGTTCTAACAAGGGAGCCACCACCTTGTTGGAACATTGAAATAACCGCAGGACACTTCACCTGAATATCGATTTCCTAACTTATTCTGATAATTTTAAGCCAATCTTGATTTTGTCAACTCCAGGCTTAGAGGTATTTGAACAATTTTGTTTTATGATTTCTCGAAGATAAATAATGTCTGAAATATTATATAGAAGATTTGCCGCTTATGCCTTCATATTAACTTGAACATAGAAGAAAACTAGCTTAAAGAATACATAAGAAGTACTTAAATTGACAACTTCAGAATTGGCAGTATAGATTAATTCCTTCGCCTGTCTATTGGACGAATATTAGTACTACTGGTCTCAATGAGAGAATTGGGAGTTTTTGGCGGGATTTTAGTCTGTCATGTAGTGGATTTTATATTTTATTCATAATCTTGTGTTATTTGACTATATATTGTGTAAATTTGGTGGTGTTTTACGTAATATAGTTAGTTTATTATGCATAAGTGAAGTGAATGGAAAATAATAACACGGAGCATGAAATTCTGAGATGCCACAAAAACTCCCTGGAAGGTGCTAGCAAGGGATCCACCATCTTGTTAGAATATGGTTTCACACGATGCTTAATATTGGAATGATCACACGAAGTTTGTGATATTATTGACTACGTGACAATGGCAGTAATAATCGGAAAGATTGATTGCCAAAAATAAAGTAAAAAAAAAATATAAAAAAATGAGAGAATTATGAAATTCGTTCTTAGTGAGCGTCTACATCGCAAAAGAAGCAACTATGTTGAAATTCAAGTCAATTGGACGTGTAGTTTACTAGCCATTTGTATTGTCTACGCACACTGGCCTTAAAAAAGTAAACGACATATTCGATGTCACATATTCTTCATCGACACAAGATGTTTGATAAAAAAGTTTTGTTGCAAATTCAATGTATGATTTGATAATTATATTGCATCCAACACCCCCAAAAGACGTATAGTTTCGGACATATCGCGATGAGCGAGTCAGTCGATGATATTATAATAAAATAACATTGTGAGTCAGTGGTAAATCTATACTAAAATTATAAAGAGGTAAAGTTTGTGAGTTTGTGACGTTGTAGGGGGTAATCTCAGGAACTACTGAACCGATTTGAATAATTCTTTCAGTGTTATATAGCTCATTTATCGAGAATGATTATAGGCTATATATCATCACGTTAAGACTTATAGGAGCGGAACACAGATGAAAAATGTTTCAAAATCGGAATGTTTTTTCCTTTTGAGAACTCTTGCGTATCTATTCCACGCGAACGAAGTTGCGGGCAGAGGCTAGTCGTTTATATAAGAATATAGAAAAAAAGAAGATAGATTATTTAACAGGTAAAATCGAATCGAGATATACAAATGGTTATCTTAATTAGGTAACTTAATCTAACATATTTTGTTATGAGAATATAAGCATTTCTTCCTTCTCATAATGTAGATAAATTTTATTATCACGTACGTCCCTGAGCCGATCTGAAAATTAAGATAACTATCTGTTAATTGGTGACTAAGTGAAACACTGCCATAGTTGCATGTTTAGGTGTGTCGCATTCTAAAATTATAGTTCGCCTCAAACATTTTAAACGCTCTGTCAGTAGAAGAATACAAATTTAGGTATCAGAGGGACATGTAGTCCGGTGAAACTGTTAGACCTTGCTAGGTCAATAGCGTAGTCAGTTCGAGAAAAAAAAATATCAGAGGGATGTAGATGAGGTAACAGGCCCGCGAACGTATACGTATACTGCCGCATTTTTGCTACAAATATATACTTGAATCATAATTCATTAGGATTCGCGATTCCTTGCGATTCACCTTCACTTTCGTTCATTGAACGTTTCACATTTTCTTTTTTTTAACTTTAGTCTAACTAAGGTGATCTTTGTTGTTTATTAGTATTTCTTTTGATATTATTCTTTTATGTTAAATGTGACGATGAACTATTATTTCCTAATATATTTTACGTATAATATCGAGATAATTTAAAGATTAGTAAATATAAATGTTAATTTCCTATAATAATATTTTGAATTTGTTTTGTATAAATATACCGCTCAACGCACCTAAATATGTTTTCACTTAAATAAAAACTACCATGATATGGTCTTGCCTCGATGTTTTTTTTTTTTTTCACCGACACATAGTGAATTCTCGTAATACAATCTCGAAGATATATTACGCCAACACCTTGTTCCAGTGCTACGTGGTGGCGGGAGTGTCGATCAACATGTCCCAACTGGGAATGGTGATGGGGTTTACGGCCGTGCTCTTACCACAACTACGAGCACCAGATTCCGTGATACCTATTGATGATTCTTCAGGGTCTTGGATTGGTAGTATTTCTTTTGTAACGTATTTTTTAAGCTGTACATATAAGATCGATAAACTTCAAAACTGTTTGACCGATCATCACGAAATATTGTTAAATAAAGAGGGTTTATATGATACCCTTCCGTCTATAACTCGCCACTAGGTGGCGCAGCACTATACCAACTTTTGGATCATTCTTTTTTTTTATATCAAAGGAGGCAAACGAACTGGTGGGTCACGTGATGTTAAGTGATCACCACCGTCCATAGACACTAGCGACATCAGGGACGTCGCAAGTGCGTTGCCAGCCTGTATATGGGAGAAGAGGGAGGGGAAGGAAAGGGAAAGAAGGAAAGAGTAAGGGACGTGGGCCTCCGGCTCTCTCACTGACCGAACGAAACACAACAATGCAAGCTCTGTTATTTCACGTCGGTTATCTGTGAGAGGGGTGGTACTACCCCGGAGCCGACCCATTCATGCTGGAACTAAAATTAGCTTCAGCAGGGCTCTACCACCTACTGAGCGATTCAGCTAGACACCGTGAAAATGGGTACGTTATAATCTATCACAGATTAAATTAGGTATTTATTACAATTGGCGCCTCGCGAATCATTAAAGACTAAGTTTCAGGAATTCGGTATCTTAACTATGACCTCCCAATATATTTTTGATAATATTATGTATGTCCGCAAAAATTTGGATATGCTGGATCAAGTAAAAGATCAACATAATTTAGATACTAGAAATTGCAACAAACCGGTCATTCCATGCTTCAGGCTCACTAAGTCCAGAAACAGTTTTTTAGGTTATATATTATTATTATTAGGTTATTATTATTATTTATTATTAGGTTTTATAACAAAATCCCAAAACAGTTTACCAATTTAACGGACAGTGAGTTCAAGAACCATGTCAAGCGGGTTTTAATATCTAAAGGCTATTATAGAGTGGACCAGTATGTGAACGATTGTAACGTCTGGAAATGACGCCTCTCTCTGTACATCCATTAAAAACGTTGTAACTAATTAGGTTTTGTAAAAATATTTAACATGAACAGATAAACCAGATCGAGTTTCTTGCCGGTTCTTCTCGATGACTGGGTTGTTTTCCGAACCGGTGGTAGCATTAACTTTCTTCATAAGCGCCTTCTCAGGGCCTAAGTTGAATAAAGGATATTTTGATTTGATTTGAATGTGTGTGAAATCATAGGAAAAGCTTACAGGTTGTTAGAAACCTCTATTAACGATAGAGTTTAAAAAATACTAAACATTACTTTAATCTTGTTGTGTTTACATGCTTTTCTTTGTGTGGAATAAAAAAAAAGTATTAGAATAAGTTGCTTGTGACATTTAAAAAATCTAGATATAGACACTGAGGATGTCCTATCCTATCTTATCCTATCGGATTCACTCATATCTGATAAGCATGCAGATTACCTCATAGATATAAAATTAAACAAAAGTCAACAAGTTGTTTAGGACGAAAATACGAGGAATACCTAACATATCAGAATTTTATATATAAATTCATTAATGGTATGATAATGTTGAAGTAATATCACTACTTCTATTATATACTTAAATACAATAATTTACTATTAGTATTTACTATTATTATTTGGTCAAGTCGTTGTGTCCGCAGGTTCAAACCCCGGCATGTACCAACGAATTTTTCGGAATTCGCGTACATTTACTAATTTAAATTAGTAACAGTATCGGCTGACGGTGAAGGAAGACATCGTGAGGAAACCCGAACCTTAGAAATGTTCTTGTAGTACTACTATATGTGGGGAAAAATATAGAACTGTGGGTTTTCTCAGAGTTTGAAATCACCAATACATCGTGGGCTTGCGTGGTGATTACGCCCGTATCTTCCTTCGTTTCAAAATCGGGACTTTTTCCTTTTGAGAACGCGAACGAAGTCGCGGGCCGAGGCTAGTAACAATATAAAAATATACAAGAATTGCTCGTTTAAAGGTATTAGATAGATTATTGAATTTTGCCATTAATAGAATCACGCTGGGTTGTGTGTATGGTTTGAATTTTAAATGTCGTCTACAATTTGTAATTCGATATCGGATAATTTTTTCTTTTATTTTGGCAGCAAGTACGCTAAATCATTACTGCTATTGTCAAATATGCAATAACATTACAAGTGTCTTGTGTTAATTTCAATGTTCTAACAAGATGGTAATCGTCTTGTTAAAACTTTCCATGGAGTTTTTGTGGCATCTCAGAATTTATGATCCATGTTATTATTTCCCTATAACAGAAGCGTATTACATAAAATAGCACCAATATTCAAATCAAATCAAAAATATTTTATTAAGTTTAGGCCCTAATAAGGCACTTATGAACGTCAAAGCTACCATCGGTTCGGAAAACAACCCAGTCATCGAGAAGAACCGGTAAGAAACTCGATCGGGTACATCTTTTTAACATATAAGTATATTGCCAATACATCATACAATCGTTTTTAGTTGATGCACAGAGAGGAGTCAATGCCAGACAACACAATCGTTCATGATCCACTCTATAATAGCCTTTTGACACCAAAACCCGCTTGATATAGCGTTTAAACTTACAGTCCGGTAAATCAGTAACATGCTTTGGGATTTTATTGTAAAACCTAAAACTATTACCATCACCATCACTGGTTTTGCTAAATCTGAAACAGGAGACAGACAGTTTCTTACAGTTTCTATTACGTATGTCATGCCGGTCTTGTACTAAAGGTAGTTTTTCAAATTTTATAGGGACATAAAATGTCAAGGATGTATTACATGTGTTGTATTACATCCACTACTTGACCAACTAAAAGCCCGCCAAAAATTCCGATTTCAAATTTGTAATGTTAGTAATTGTAATAATAGATTTTTCATCCATGTAATTGCCAATTTGAATTCTGAAATTGTAGGTACCTTTTCGTAGAAAATTAAATATAAACCGATCATGTGAATAACATTAGCATTATAGACCAAAGTAAGGAAAAATAAAACCGTTTAATATAACTAAATATATCTATTTTGATTATAGCTGCCATACCCGGCTTCACCCTCATCCTTGGCAACTTCATCGCACCGCCCCTAATGGCCAAGTACGGCAGAAAAGTCGCCAATGTCATCAGTATAGTAATAGTTTTTATTGGCTGGCTAGCAATCGTCACAGCAAACGACATGATGTGGCTTCTCACGGCTAGAATCCTCCAAGGACTCTCACTCGGCATGACCTCCTGTGTAGTCCCGACCGTTATAGGTGAATACACGAGCCCGAAAAACAGGGGAGCGTTTTCTATGAGTATGTCCCTATTGATGGCAGTTGGTACTGTAACAACACACGCCCTGGGTTCTTACCTCCATTGGAAAACTGCGGCTATCGTACTGGCTTCCATCACCTTTGCTGATTTAATCATAGTCGCATCATCACCAGAATCTCCGAGTTGGCTGGCGGATCAGGGTCGCTATGAGGACTGCAAACGTGTCTTCATATGGCTCAGAGGTAACGAGGAACTAGACGAATTAAATAAAATGATCGCTGCTAATCAATTGGATGATGAATGCAAAAATAACGATAAAATTGAAGGTTTAATGAATAGAATTAAGGAAAAATTGGCGTATATTGGGAGAACGATAAGGAAAAGGGAGTTTTATAAGCCGATATTAATAATGATTCATCTATTCACCCTTGGACAATGGGGTGGAATAAATGTATTAGCTCCATACGCAGTGGATGTAATAAGGAATATTGTTGGGCCTGATATTAATGTATCTTTAGTGATCATCGTTATGGGCACTGAAAGGATAATTTCATGCGTTTTCGCAGTATATATTATCAGGAAGATCAAACGCCGCACCATGTTGTTTAGTATCGTAGGTTTAAATGTCATCATTATTTTTGTAACAGCGGGTTATATGTATGCCAAAACGCATAATTTGCTCGCATTCGATCACCCTCTTATAGGCATTACGTTGATTCTAGTCCATATGTTTACAGTTTCAGCTGGTTCTTTACCATTACCCTTCACAATAGCTGGTGAAATATTCCCCTTAGAATACAGGAGTCTGTCGAGCGGTATCAGTTCTGTATTCTGCTCGCTAAACATTTTTATCTCAGTAAAGACTTTGCCGAATCTCTTTCAAAGTGTCGGTGTTTATGGCGCTTATATGTTGTACGGGTTAATCCTAGTGCACTGTTTAACTGTGGCTTGGTTTTTCCTCCCCGAAACCAAAGATAGAACGTTACAGGACATTGAGGACGAATTTAGGGGGAAAATCGTGCATCCCGATGATATTAACGCTGCTCAGCCGTTAACAGAATGGAAGAGTAAGGAGGAAAACAATCAAATGCTCTTTGATAGAAAAAATAATGTATAGCTTGTCTCGAATAAGTATAAATTATTTGGTACTTTAAGTATACAAATATTAGATATGTAGGAGGAAAGGAATTTTTGATGGAAGCTTATTCTGTTATTTAGTAGTTTTTATTTTTATTCGTAAACTTGGGTTATTTAACACTATACTTTGTAATATTCTTGGTATCTTACGTAATATACTTCGATATTGTGCACAAATGAAATATATGGGTGGGTAATAATATCACGCAGCATGAATTATAAAGTACAACATAAACGTTCGAGGAAGTTGTAACCCATCTTGTTGGAACTATTAAATCATGACATGAGTCTTTGTAATATTATCCACATTAAGTTAATTGTATAATGAAGATGGATTGTCAAATTAGAAAGAAAACCATATTATAGTGGATGCTACAAACGTCATGTAATTTGAAGGTACTTTCGTATTATCGCCGCCGCAACTGAAGCTGATCGAATGCAGACAATCTACAACTGGGTCATGTGATTGATATCTTGCCCTGTATATTAATAAGTGGACTTTTAATTTTTCTCAATTTTCCCGTCTCGGTTCGGTTAGATCAGACTTTCGAAAGACAGCTCAAACAGCTGGGAAGCGTACCGCGGTTGCGTTAATACGTAAGTACCTTGAGTTGTTAAAATACATGGGTATCCTTTTAAATCGAGCTAGTGGAGTAATCATAGAGAAATTTACTAATTCACCCAACTCTATTATTTTATACTTGGGATTATTTTTTAAGTTATGTCAGAAACATGTGTCGTTACATTTCAAAGTGAGTTAAATCCAATTTTAAGTGTTCATATAATGTGCTACCCTTTGAGAACCTTTGTTACGATTTAAGAATGAAATTCTAATTTTGCCTTTCATAAGGTTTTTTGATTATCTTCATACTGTACGTGGACAATATTTGAAGATCTTCAAAAATAACGCATAATGTTAGGGACGGTTAAAATTTGATTTAGCATATTTTTAAATTAACGAACCATATATTAAATATCGAATCTTCACAAAAAACACTGCCATAATGATAAAAGTGTACAAAAATCATTAAACAGTAAGTAAATCCATGACAAAAGAACCGAACCGGGACGCCTGGCAGATGTGAAACAGTATTACGCAGTAGGCAACACTGTATACACTATAGGAATGCGAGCTCAGTTCAGCAAGAGAGATTGTGCAGTCGCTTGCACATGGTATCGCGTCGCCACGTTTCACACAGATTGACAAGCCAACTATTAGGTTTAGGTACCCTATAGATAGAGGTAGCCTATAGATGTTTCATATCAAAATTGTACGTTATAAAATAGCGCTGGTTTTTAGACAGACCTTAAGTAGTCCGGTGAAGCTGTTAAGACCCTGCTAGATCAGTAGCGTAGTCAGTTCGAGAAAAAAAAAGCCAGACCTCAAATTTCGCCGGCAAGCATGGATATATACGTAACTGATTTCGTGCTCAAAAGCCTTAATATAAAAGCCTAAGTATAAAAAAATAAACTTATCATAAAATATCTAAATGTATTTTTTTAAAGAGATACCCGAATAAAACACTATCAAAAATAATGATAGGAAAAAAGATTACATCATGTTTTTTTTTTATTAAAGCACGGCAAAATGACTGCCCTATGCCTGATGGTAAGCATAGTACAATCCAAAAACAGTGGCGACCACCGAGAGACAGATTATCCATCTTCGGTCGCCGCTGTCATGCCGGCCATAATGACGATAGTCACCCGGTACTGGATATGCACAGGCTGATCCCGAAACGCGACGCGCAAAAGCGAGTCACTATGATGGGATTTTTCGCCATGTTCATGGTGGTTGCGACCCAGTCGGGCTGTAATACACTACTATGCCGCTATCGACATTGCCTCAAGTCTTAAGATGTTATTCGACACCCCTTACACCCCAAATGTAATGCAGTCAAGTCATTTAAGTGTCAAATCTATGTATCTATATATCTCAGTCTATTTTGCGACTAGGTGAAGTTAAATAGAATCTGTTATATTAAAAATTAAATATATGTATGTAAATATTGTTAAAAATATTTTTATTTAACTCCGATTTTGTACAATATGTGATATATTTTATAGCAACATTATAAAACAATTAACATCAAAATTTGTTTCATTTCATTTATTATTTTGTACCAACAACTTTATTGTCTTCCATTCAAGCCCCGGTAGCTCCATATACAGTTGCGGATTTGCCCCAAGGTTCAGGAGGCCCGGGTCTAGGGCGACCAGATATTAGGGGCGGCCAATCGTGACAAAAAAATCACTGATACAGGGGTGGTTGGTATTTACTACATGGTCTGGGGTCTAAGGCGGTCAAAACAGCAAATTCGCCACTGTCCATATACACTAAATTTATAGTCTGAACATAAGTGTTAGATTCTATTACATCTACAATTAGAAAGTTTTCACCACGTCTTTACTCCGTGGTTTTAACTTAATAACGTCCATAGTTTGAAGAAAAAATAAATACAGACTTGAAAAAAGAAAAAATGTTGCCGATAATATGTGCTTTTTAGAAGTAATTTCTATTTTAAAGTATTACCTTTCTGTAATGAGAATTTGTATTAATTTTTATTGTAAATACTAAACTCCGCAACACGAATAAATACCTACAAAAAGTTATTAAATCTAGACCGGTTTCGCTAACGATGTTTGTTAACTTCGTAGCGTGGTCTCTTACTATTTTCTGCAGACACGAGCAGTGATTTCGATTGGTATAGATTTTTTTTAAGAATTATATATATATAAACAACAATTTTTCAATTTCTATGCTAAAGAATTATAACGTAGAGTTCATTATATATAAAATCAAAAAATATTTATTCAATTTAGGCCTTACGGAGACACTAATGAATGTCAAAGTTATCACCGGTTCAGACAAACAGCCCAGTCATCGAGAAGAATCGGCAACAAACTCGATTTGGTTTATCTTTTCATGACATACGTTTTTACAAGACACAGAAAGTTGTACTATCGTTTTTAGTGGGTGCACAGACAAGGGCGTCATTTCCAGACATCACTTTTGCTTACATATTGATTCACCGTGTAATAATAGCCTTTTACATTAAAGCCCGTTTGAACTCACTGTCCGGCAAAGCGGTAATGTCCTTTGGAACTTTGTTATTAAACCTAACACTATTACCTAAAACCTGTTTTTCGTCGTAGTAAGTTTGCAATATGGAATCACCAATTAGCCGTTATTTGTAGTATTTCAATGTTGGTCTTTATTTACTAAACCCCAGCGTATTTAATGTTTTCCGAACAGTAGAAGACTAATTATACATAATGAATAAGTAGTATAACAATTCATCTGTGGAAATTTTGTTGAATTAATTTATGGTATAAATGTCAATTTTGTTAGATACCGGGTTTATATTAATAATATTCATATTTGAATTTTCTTTGTACCTACCAGAGTTTGAAGTGAAACCCTTTATTTCGGACTTGAAAATTCTGATCCGCAACTCTTTTGTGGGACAATACAGTGGTGGATGTAGACATTGTGTGAAATAGAAAGGGAGCGGTGTCTCGCTTACCTTTGCCTATTGGAGAACAGTAAAACATACGAGACCAATGCTCTTATTGGTTTCTTTTTGACAGTTTCCAAGTGTGAACTACGCACGTTTTTTAAAAATATTTACAACACTATGATCTCCGAATAACCCGTAAACAGCAATAAGCAGCAATACTTTATCTATATTACTATAATAAAACTGTAACAGGTCCAAATTTGTACATATTTTTTTTTTTTAATTTTAATCAGGGTAGACTATGTTGTCGATATAGAAGCCGAAAATAATATTTTTACTATTTTTTTCTGTCTGTCTGTCCCTGTGAACACGTATCACTCTGAAACTATTGAACCAATTTTGACGAAACTTTACACTTTTTTTTTTCGAACTGACTACGCTATTGACCCAGGAAGGTCTTAACAGCTTCACCGGACTACTAAGGCGAGCCCTTGCGGCACTCGGCCGATTTTATTTGGGCAACTAGCTCAAGGGTTCACAGCACACCTCGGCCTGGGCTGCTGCCCGACACGTGTAATTCGCGACCTGTGTGAGCTGACCTAAGCTAACTATTCATACATATATGACTTGTTGAATCATATATGTGTACCAAGCATACATACCTCAACAACTCCTATATATATTTCGTATCGGATAATTTTCCAAACTAATTCAGTTCGATAAGGGAAAGAACAAAACCCTTCCACTTTCATGTGTAGGCGTGTATGCGTGCACGTGCGTGGGTGTGATATGTGTATTGTTGTTGCACTGATGTAACATTTTGTGTCACTGTATCGCGCGAGCAGCGCACTCAAGGGCTCCACGCCGAGGGAACGGACCTAGGCTTGAGCCGCTGCCGACTGGTGCCTAATCTGATACCAAACTTGACACGATTATAACTAATATTACAAGATTCACATCTAGGAAACTTTTTGTCTCAAAAAACACAAAGGGTTCTCCAGGATAGCGGCTTAAAGTCTAAAATCTGGACACGTATTACTCTGAAAGTACTTAACCAATTTTGACGAAACTTGACACAGTAATAACCAATATTACAAGGCTACATCTAGGATACTTTTTGTCTCATAATACACAAGAGTTTCTCTAGGATAACGAACGAAAGTTAAAAATTTGCAGTTCATGAAATTCTTGACCGATTTTGGTAACTTTTTTGTGCTATATATAGCAGTAAGATTAGATAAAAAATTAAGCTATATTTCATCACCCTTTGCTTCATTAAAAAAAAATAAAAAGGACAACCAGTAGGCTTCGAATCGACGTCTGCGTCGGTGCGCAAAAATCCGTATATAGTACGTTGGCCCTACAGCGAACTGACGTTTCTATGCGAAATTATTAATCAGTTGAATTAGAAGTATAAAATCCATTGTATAAATGTAACTAGACTTTTATACGACACCCTAGTACAAGAGGCAGTAACGTTGGAAGAACAAAATTTTAGAAAAGCTGAATCTTTAATATATCTTCCTTTATGCTCTTCCAAACAGGATTCAGGGGGAACTAGTAGCCGATTAATATTGTGTTTTTTAATGTGCATCAACCCTTTAAAGGTCAAAATTTTGATTTATAAATACTTTTAGGAGTTTATTTTTCAATACGTTTTAAACGCTATTAAAACATGAATTTATGACAGCCAGTAGCAATAAATCGTTCTTACTATTGAGTAAATAACAGAATAGATGCCTGGAAGATTGAATAAAATAATAATAAAATTACGGTTATCACAACATGGTTTGAAATTGCTTTTCTTTTTATTTACAAAAAATAGCACGAGCTACATTATTGTGAACAACAAAAATGTCTGGCTATAATAATTCCATGTTCTAATAGACTTTCCAAGAGTGAAAAAACACATCCTAAAGTTATTTATAAAGCAATAATTTTGTCTGTAAAGGTGCGATATGCCTAAACAAATGCAATGTTACCGACATCCAGGTAGCCCAGCTCGCACATTGTTCGGAACATAAGAGTTGTATAAAAACTGGCTAAATAAAATTCGTTCTCGAAACCGTTGCTAGCTCTTAGATGAATGGTTACAGGAAAGTGACAGTTGACGTGTCGACGCGACAGTCATATCTCATATTTTTTTACATTACCGCCAATGTAGGTTAATTTTTATCTTAATTAAACTAGGCATATTATGCTACGTACGGATTCTAAGTTTACTTTAAAAGATTTCTCACATAATATCTGGGTATATGTTTAAGTGAGTCCCTTGATAGTTTGGATTCACAATTGCAAACCGTCTGGCTGCAATCGGGTTTTAGGTTTATTATAAGTTTTCGCGTTTTAAAATACAATTGAAACCGGTGATAACCGATTTGGTGCAGACGAAGTTGCACGGGTCACCTAGTGATAAATAAAACAATAACCAACGACTAAATTTGTTTTATTGCAAATAAATGTTAAATTATTACCATCCGCTTACACTCTATACAACAAAATAAAAATAACATTTTAAAACACAAAACTTAAATCTACAGTCGAAATATAACAAATATGTATCAAAAAAGCAGCCAATAAAAGCAATTTTTATCTTTTTTTTTTTAGATATATAATTTTTAAATACACAATCGTAGAGAGGTGGGTTACAGTTTTTTTTTTTTTTTTTATTATAAGTGAAAAATATGTCTTTTCATAAAACATTTAGAAACGTGAATATTTATATATTAAGAAAGAAAAAACATACAAGAATAATTACATATATAAATTTTATATTCATATCTCTTACAAAAAAAAAACTTATTCACAATATTCAACACGTAACCACCAGACACATATCAGATCTACAAACATCGGTTTCAATTCGGTAAAATCTAACGTCCAAGAAATTGTAATTCGTGTCCAAAATAAATTAGCACCGGAGTGTAACAATTACAAATATTAACGACATTGTTCACATTATAATGATTTTTTTATTTCATCAAAATTTTCACAAGTTTAAAATTTGTAACAAAAAAATTGCGCGTGTAAATCTTTAGACTTAGGATAAGCGAAATTTCTTCGGCGAGATGTATTTAAAAAAAAATTAATCAGTGTAAAAATTTTCATCTGTTTTTTTTTTTTTTTTAATTAGCAATCCATCTTCGCTATTAATTCAAGTAGATAATTCCGCTTCACAAACCCTTATGTCGCATTTGTTCTAACAAGATGGCGGCCCTTAAGTTAAAACTTTTCAGAGCTTTTGTTATGATATCTTAGACACCCCATGTATTCGCAAAATCTGTTTAATCACTGAACAATTCGAATTCTTCATCCTTTTCTTTATTTAGAAACCACTTTATTAAAGTAAGTGGATAATGATTCCGCTTTACAAACCCTTACGTTGTATTTGTTCTAACAAGATGGCGGCCCTGTGTGTTTAGAACTGTCCAGAGTTAGTGATGTTTTAGATACTAAATTTTATTTTATATGTAATAATGACATGCCGAATCATATTACGGCAAATATATAAATAGTATTATAAGTCACTAAACCTCACCAAATATATATATGTAAACTGTAATTTGAATCAGCGTATCTCATCGCTCTGTCTTTGAATAGTATACTTCTGTATTTTTTTGTCTAACCAATTACTTATCCTCTGTTTTTTTTCGTCTACAATATTTTGTTGAAAACTATTTCAAATTCACAATTTAAACTTGAACTTGTTATCTCATTGTGGCCAAAGAAATTTCATTTCATAAAGAGTTGTCTACGTTAGAAGAAACAATAATAAAAAAAAATTGTCCAGTCATAAGAGCTACTACAGATACAAAGTTCCTTACGCTTTTTCTTCGACAAAGTAGAGGTTTAATTGATATACGTTTGTATATTTTCGTCACGTAAGAAGATAGCGGTATGGTCCCGCCATGTAATTCTCTCTGTAATCTATTTTTTTTTTCTGTGAAACATCTATAGCGGTGGGTCACACAGATTGTTGGCGTGGCAACGCGTCGCCACTGTATGTGATTTTGAATCTTAGTATATGTATGTGTATATGTATATATATGTTTATTGAATAAAACTATTTTTTGGAAAAAAAATATTTTTGATTATCCCATATTTAATTAATGTCAAAAACTATCCTCTTATGCATATTACATACACAATATAATTCCGATGCTAAAATTTATTGTGACACTCACATTTTTTTAGGATTTTTCCATGCCAATATCTCAAAATGAGTGATCAAATCAGTTAAATTTAATAATCTAGGAAAAAAATCTATTTTTGGGAAACAGATTTAAAATTGTGAATTACAGTTTCAAATGACAAATAATTTTTAGTGGAGTTCCTACGCTTTCCAGTATTAAGGTTATGAAATTCAAAAACTCATATAAAATAAAATAAGATTGAGAGAGATTTGTATGCTGGGAGAAAGACAGAGTAGCAAAACGCTATTATCCTTACGAGACGAATTTTCCCAATCAATTTCTACCGCAAGTCGCGTTAAGGAACCTCGTTCCAAAAAAGAAAACGTCGATTCGGTAAGTAAATATGAAACATACAAGCTGTATAGTATAAATAATTTTTCATTAGATCAATGAATATAGTAAATAATATTCTGTACATTAGATGAGGTCGTTCGGTTTTTAAGAACAGTCTAGAATTACTACTTTTATAGTATCTGTTATTTATGTATTTAAAAATAGAGATTAATGGAAAACCCCCAAAATTTTACTTCGATTATAATTCATTTATATGCTCATATTACTCCCACACATTATTAGTTATAATTATAAAAGTTACCTGGAAATGTTACCTTTTTTTAATTGTCATAGTTTAAAAAAATGTATTTGTTTAGTATTTTTAAGTATCTAGTTTTGATATAAAGACTACGAATAAATTTATAACCAGAATTTTTGTTTCGCCTTAAAACCGTCTAAAGAGATCATAAAATGTCAATGTGAAATTTACAAGATTTAGACACACATGTGATTTGACTAGTTTATTTCAAAATGTGACTCTGAAAATCGTAAAAATAAAACTAAACCGTATGTATATAAGGAGCGGATCAGATATTGCTTAAACAAAATTTTTGTAATTTATGACCGCCCCCTCCCACGGCTGAACATCAGTAAGCAATGCTCTTACTGTTTGAATACATAGCAGCTAAATTAGTTGTAGTCCGGTGAAGCTGTGAAGGCCCTAAATAAGGCCAATAGCGTAGTCATGTAAAGAAAAAAAAAACAAAGCTAAATTATTTTTATCATTACTGTTATTTCAAAATAGCTGTAAGTTTTTTAAAATTTAATTTTTTTAAGATTATCTTCACAGCGTCCTTGAATTTTTTTTTATCATGAGATAACTTGATGCTAAGCATGGAAATAACTATTTTAAAATAACTGTATAGCAACGATTTTTTTTTAATTATCGCTGTTATTTCAGAGTTAAATTGTTATATTTTAAAATTATTACCACACCATTATTGCCTGAATTTAATGCAACTCCTTCCAATTTGAAGTATATCCACAAATGATCATTTCTTTTTTAATACCAGGCCTATACAAGTAGAAAAAAGTAGTTGCGCATGCACAATCAAGCAAAACAGCTTCAGTGTTTAAATATATGGACCGTTTATTTTGAAAGTGGTGTAAGTCCATTTTTGAGAAAAATGAGCTATCACGTAATTCATGCTTAATTTAATGTAATTTTTTTATATATAACTAGTCCGTGTTTAATTTCTCAGAAAAATCCCATGTTTTGTACAACTTAAAATAGGTCGGTAAATGAAATTGCATAATCATCGATTATGAAAGTGGTGTAAGTCCAATTGACAGAGGTAGTTGGCATAGCAGATGGATAACGATCAGTGCTTTGTTATTTTTCATTTATTTTATACTAGCTGTGTCCCGCGGTTTCACCCGCGGACGATTTGCATTGTTTCCCCTCCGTGTTTAATGTAGAAAACAGGATAAATTCATTTTATATGAAATGAAACGGGGGAATTTCATTTCAACAAAAAATCTCCAAAATGCAATTAAAAAACAGATTAAAAAAATACTAATGGGGAACAGGTCAATTGGTTGCAAATATGTTAGTTGAGGTTCCTCAAAATTGCACCATATACCATTTTTGATAAAACAGCGATGACGGACGCAGAATTTAAAATTATCAATTTATTACCTCTACGTCCTGGAAGACCGTTAAAATTTGAAAAAAATCACCCTGGAGTTTTTGTACCAAAATGTCAGTCCCATTACGTACGAAAAATATAAAGACATGAAGCAGCTACTATCCTATATACCTCCGGTGCATCATGCATATTTTGAAACACTACCACATGCAGAGAATAAATAAATTCTTGTAATCATTATCTTATAATGAGAATATAATTGCCGTCTAAAATAAATTTTTATGTGTTGTTATGCGTATTTGTAAACAAAATTATATTAAAATGAAGTATATTTTAAGCGATATTTGATTTTTCAAAATTGAAATTAAACGATTTATACAATTGTCTAATTTTGAAAGTGGTGTATGTCCATTTACAGCACATAAATATGTGTTATCGTAGTCTAATTAGCCAAAAACAAATTTATATAAACAAATTAAATGTTGATAAAACAATGGAAACAATGCCAGACCTCATATGATTTGCCTGTATTTTTAAATCAACAAATATAGTAACCTTTAATTTTCTCGAAACAAAAGAAAATGGACTTACACCACTTTCAAAATAAACGGTCCATATAACAGACGCATGATTTCTGCCAGTTACATTTAACAAAAATTTTAGATTCTCAACTAATTATGATTACTAGAATAAATCCAAGTCTTTATATCGACTCGTGGCAAACTAAATCAACCTCATAAATGTTACGTTACATTTCAAAATAAATTAAATCTAAGTTTAGCTATTCCTAATATTTTTCGTTATTTTTTAAAATCTTCAAATTTTGTACACGGAAAATATGATAAAAAAACAAGCAACCTTACGCACAGCAAAAGTTAAACTTCCTTCTCTGTGTACAAAAAATGGAGATAAAAAAAATAAACACGTTATATGAACGATATAAATTTTATTTAACTCATTATCAAATGTAACGAGTCGATTTATAAATCTAGACGGTTCTTAAGGCCGAACGCTTTTGAATAAGTCACACTTTACAAGAATAAATTTGAAGTTTATGAAATAGAGATATGTTTGAGGAAACAATAGGATTTCTTTATTATTTACACATATAATCTGTTTTCGATTTTTCTTTAATTTAAAACCCAGCGTTACTCATTACAGATGTCAATAAAAAAATCCATATAAAAACACCGTAAATTGCTATTTAAAGGTTTATCGAATATTCAATATCGTCCCTGTGTATTTTTTTTAATAGTTACACTACTGACTGTAATAGAAATATAAAGTTAAAACCTTGTAATTTCAAAAAATAACTCGTTTGGAATTCGTCTAGAGTCAAACCGTTGAACGAAACGTGTTAAACCGATTCACCCACAACAAACATTGGTCCGTGCTAAATACATTATTAATATATAAAATATACATCTATACATACATACATACATCTTCACACTATTTACTAAATATATATATATATCCATGTCAAAATGAATTATCGGTACAACCAACAATACGTTTCCAAAACAAAAAAAAAACAATTCCCAAACTGAATTATATAGTAACTTTTGCTGTTTTTATGTCTAATAAGGTAAACCCTATTTTAGGCTTTATCAATTTTTTTAACTATTTCTTAAATCACTTCCACATAAATAAAAAATCCTGCAAAATTGCGACTTTTGATATTGATATTCCTTCGTTGAAACCAAACTTTTTTTAAACAATTTTGCACCGTAGATGGGAATGTCGTGAAATTTTTATCCAATTACTTTTTTTCGATCTGTCTACGCTATTAACCCAGGAAGGTCTTAACAGCTTCACCGGACTACAGTTTTAATCCAAAATAAGGATCAGCTTAGTACATAAGAAAGAATTCCATAGTATCGGATTTTAAAACAGATGTACATATTGTTAATTTATGAACTAAAAATGATGGCAAGATGCAGCAAATTCGATATTAAAAAAAAAGGCTAAACAGAAGCATATGCAATCATTGAAATGTAGATAAAAAAAAAACGAAATGTCGGTTCCTTTATTGTTAAAGTTATTAGATACATGTTGTAAGAAGTTATTGCATTAAAAAAAATGCTGTTCCACAATAATCTTTTCAAATCTAGTATGTAACAGAAAGTTCATTCAATAACATATATACATTAATTGTTGGTCATAACCGTTACATTTTTTTTTTGACATAAATATAGAATACAATAGTAATATTAAACACTATTAATATATCATTTTGTGAATTTTGAGGATTTTACCGAGGCGCTGCTTAGCAGTTTTCATACCTTTTTTCAGTCTTATATCTGTAATAAGAACAATATAACACTTTTTTTTTCTTTTTTTTATTTCTTTTTTTATATCAAAGGATGCAAACGTCGGTAGGTCACGTGATCTTAAGTGATCACCACCGTTCATAGACACTAGCGACATCAGGGACGTCGCAAGTGTGTTGCCAACCTGTATATGGGAGAAGGGGGAGGGGAAGGAAAGGGAAAGCAGGAAAGAGGAAGGGACGTGGGCCTCCGGCTCTCTCACCGACCGAACGAAACACAACAACGCAAGCACTGTTATTTCACGTCGGTTATCTGTGAGAGGGGTGGTACTACCCCGGAGGAGCCGACCCATTCATGCTGAGACCAAAAATAGCTTCAGCGGGGCTCTACCACCTACATGAACTTAGATCTACTATAGACTTGAGACCACTCAAGGTCACGGTATGAACTATGGAGACTGGTCTGTCATTGAAACTTTTTTAAGTATTATATATTTTCAATACGACAACACTACACCAAATGGTAAACACAGTATAATCTTAAATGGTGATCATCTGAGAATCTATTTGCTGTTATACAGCCCCGTGAGATCCTCTGTCGCTGAATAAATACCGGCTGTTTTCGAAACATAACAAGCTGTTTGAATTGTGTTTTGATATTAGTATTGTAATTAAAATTCATATGTAGTTATGTCCTTGAAAACTCATTTTAATTATGTAGCATAGTAACTAAGTTCATTTGTTAATGTTTCATCAAAAATTCACTTTTATTATTTGACGTAGTGACTAAACTCATTTGTATTAGTTTCATAAAAAACTCACTTTTATTATTTGGCGTAGAGACTAAATTAATTTGTAATTGTTTCGTCGAAAACTCACTTTTATTATTTGGCGTAGTGACTAAA
>JACEII010000145.1:564405-574723 GCA_014332785.1 Antheraea mylitta | reverse complement strand
TACGTGTGCGTGCGTATATACGAACGTGCGCGTCCGTATGTACGTACTTGTGCGTGCGTATGTACTTACGTTTATGTGCGTCTGTACGTATATGTGCGTGCGTGTATACGTACGTGTGCGTGCGTGCGTATGTACGAACGTGTCTGTGCGTATGTACGTACGTGTGCGTGTTTGTAATAATACAGTGGAAAAAAATAGAATTACGTGGCATCAACTGGTTGATCCCCCTCCGCTAGCACTGAAGCCTGTATGAGAGACTCTATACCGTTGGTGGGAGCGAGTCGCGCCGCGCTCTGCCTGTAGCTACCACCACCGCTGTTACTATTACCAGATCCTATAAAAACAAACAATAAATATATCACTTGATTGTCATTAAACGGCCGGTGAACTAGATTAACATAGGAAGAAAAAATACAGATGAGCCAGTAAGACACCTAAAAGTCGTGGTGGCCTAGTGATTTGGCCGGTGGAATAATATTTAGATGTCCGCAGGTTCGAACGCCGGCATGTACCAACGACTTTTTCGGAATTCGCATACATTTGCTAATTTAAATTGGTAACAGTATCGGCTGACGGTGAAGGAAAACTTCGTGAGGAAACCTGAACCTGAGAAATGTTCTTGTAGTGGGAAGAATATACAACTGTAGATTTCTCAGGGTTTGAAAGCGTCAATACGTCGTGGGCTGGCGTGATGATTACGCCTTATTATCTATGTTACGGACTATTTTGAGGGTTACTGTCTTAAGTCACAACATTGACGAAATTAAAGATAATAATCATCAAATCACCCGATTTCACGTATAATGCCCCATATATCAGGTGAAAGATAAACACTCGCGGTATTCTAAGATGACACTTCATCGTTACATTTAACATACAAAATAATATTATCAAAACAAACACTAATGGTTGGCACCTTATAAATAAATTTAATAGTTGTGCTCCAGATAATGTGATGTGTTTCTGATGAGATGAAGTCATTGATCTAGTACGGAGTATGCAGGCGCATTAGGTAAGAACTTTTTGTCATTGTGACAAATATGAAGAAAATTTAAATAACAAGAAAAAGAACAAATCAAAATTGACGTATTATATATAACATATTCTATTTTTCTGCTTCGAAGCGCAGCCATGCCTTTACACCGCTTTGAATTGTATATTAATTTGAACGCTTTGGAATATTATATGGTGTCCGCATGAAATAATCGCAACGCAATTCATATATAAATTTGTACCGCACACTTGACTAGAGAAGATTTATATTAAAGGAATCCGCATACATCCTATACTTCGCCTTGGACGCCGCTTCTCTGTACGGGGTGCTGAGTTGCAGGTTAGTCCACGCTTATTATTTGGGGTTCTTCTTATTTTATTTATTTATAGGCAAGGCCACCAACCGCTCTTTCGTTCTCTAGTTTATTTTTACCGCATATCCTGGTGGGGCCCATTTACACGGTCCCACCAGCCCCTTCAACTAATAAACAATCAGGAAAACCTAAGTTAAAGTTTGTTGTAAGATTTTCAAAAGTACAAACAATTCATATTAAACCTATGTGCAATTACCGGTATTGAAAGCTACAATGGGCAAGCAGGAATTAATAACCTTCGATAATAAAATGGGCAATAAACTCTTTTCTTTTGTTCCAGAGGTTGCCACGTTTCTTTTCACGCGAAAGTGAAATCACCTGATGGTCGTTGACACTGTGTTTTAACATAGACATGTAGGGGATTGTGTATAATTTTGGTATTTTTCTAGATAATTAAATCAAATATTAAGCACCTATTTTTTTTTTAATTAATGAGAATCAAGTGCACAATGTCCTCCATAAATAAATATTGCTACTGTCGAAGCATTCGGCCTGTATAGCAAAAGACAGAGTAGGAACTTGTTAATAAAGATATGGTGGCACCTGTCTGCCTGTATGCGGAGGGCTGCTTGTGCTTGTTGGAGGGTTTCCTCCGGCGCGGGGGAGGCGCGTCGTCTATATAGAGGTCGGAGTCCTCGTAGTCGTAAGTGTTGGAGAGGCGGCGCCGCACCGGCCGCTCCGACCGCCGCACCGGCACCATAGCGCTCTCCGCGGGCTTGCACTCCTCCACCACCTGGAACCGAGTGCCACCATACTCCCATAAAACCACCATTCCTATCAGTTTAACAACCACCATGTAAAGTGAACACTTTAATAACAGGCATGTAAAGTGAATACATGTCAAAGAGGCAAAGGAACTGGTGGGTCACGTGATGTTAAGTGATCACCACCGTCCATAGACACTAGCGACATCAGGGACGTCGCAAGTGCGTCGCCAGCCTGTATATGGGAGAAGGAGGAGGGGAAGGAGAGGGAAAGAAGGAAAGAGGAAGGGATGTGGGCCTCCGGCTCTCTCACTGACCGAACGATACACAACAATGCAAGCACTGTTATTTCACGTCGGTTATCTATGAGAGGGGTGGTACTACCCCGGAGGACCCGACCCATTCATGCTGAAACCAAAAATAGCTTCAGCGGGGCTCTACCACCTACAATAACTGGCAACTAAACAATTGCCATGTAACGTGATTACTTTAACAATTACCACGTAATGTGATTACTTTAATAATAGCCATGTACAGTAACTACTTTAACAACCGTCATGTAACAAGACTACTTTGACAACTACCATGTAACATGAATTCTTTAACAACTGGCATGTAACATGAATACTTTAACAACTGGCATGTAACCTAATTACTTTAATACCACAGAGCATGGTATCTCACCACAAAAACTTTCTGGAAAGTTGTAACAAGACGGCCACGGTATTTTTAGTACATGGAAATTATTGCAAGACACACGTTACATATTCGACACTGGTAGTAATAATCTACTAGAAGATTGTTTGCTAAAAAGAAAAATAAGTATTCACGTTACATGCCAGTTCTTGAAGTAGTCATGTTATATGCTAGTTGTTAAACATCACCAATACTACAAAGTATAAAGTCAAATAAAATAAGATTATAAACAAAATCCACTACATGACATTTCAAAATCCCCATAAAACTTCTCCTGTCTTCATATATACAGTATAACTTTAATATAACGAGTCTCGATTTAACGAACTTTTCAAAATCCCCGGGACTGGCAGTAAGAGTTAATGCAAAATATACCTTTACATTACGAATACATTTATCAAATATCTTTTTATAACGGATTTTTAATCATTAGAAAATATGAATAAAAAATATTATTGACCTATATATTTAACATATATTTTTCAACTTATATCCTTTACGTAACCTATGAATTATTCACACTTAATTCCACAATAATTCACGTCTCCACAAGATCAGACTCATAAGTTCTTCTCGGGATTGTCATTATTTTTCAAGTTCAAGTTACAATGGCTGAGAACGAAAAAAGAACTCTTAAAATGTTTGCATTAACAGTATAAACAAATGGGTATCTACGTAATGTTGAGGTTAATAAATAGATTTTACCTTATTAAAACGAATAATAGTAAATCTAACCTCTATCTCCAAGGCTGTGATACCAAAGGATGGTCCTATGACACAGCAAGAGACATGATGATTATAAAAAAATATAATCTTACGTAATTGGTAGTTCCGTACTGCTGGGCGATGGCCGCGTCGTACGAAGGCAACTGGTTCTGGTGGAAACTGCCATTCAGTGGTTCCTGCACCGCCACGCTCGTGAAAGAAGCCTCCTGGGTGATACGAATCATTTAAAAAAAATGATATATCAATATTTTACAGGATTTACCATTTCACTATGAAAGAGTTAATAAATCAAGGTATCAAAGAACTTTTTACTTGAGTCCTTTAGTTGAACAGCTAATGAAGAAAATCTTACTTGATGAGGTAAGTGAACTACATAAATATCTACATAAATATCTTTAACTGTAGAACGGATATTAAAGAAGAACTTACTTGATGAGGTAACTGGACCGCATCAGTGTATCTTTGATAGTTGGTCAGGTATTGAACTTGCTGAGGCCGGTAGCTATATTCAGGTTGGTACGATCCAGGTTTTGCTGTCTCTGAGTACTGGTAATCTTGCTGAATATCCTCCGCTGAATACATACCTGGGTAATATTAAAAGACTCATTATAATGAATCCTAGTAGATATGAGATATTCTTAATGAAAGACTCTTAAATTGTTTAATTAATATAATAAAAATAATACACCAGAATGTCCTTGACAATAGTTAGGTATCTTCCTATACTTGGACTGTTATAAACCTACCAATATTTCAATCTCCTATTCTCTTCTGAGGAGTTACCTGGTGTATCAAAATTTAAAATCGTATTCTAATTAAATTAACACGGGACCCTGAAAATATTACCTGTACGACAAAACATGTATATACAAATCGATTTGTAAATGCAAAGGTTCTGAGGTAATTAACATGAAAAAATAAAGTCGTAGCTGATTTTTCGAAGTCTTTTAGAAATTGAAATAGTAAGCAAATTAGCTGATAAATCTCATATTACGATTTAACCAAGAGTACATATGAAAATTCATAAGACGCTGCCCTAAATTAAAAAAATAACAGCATATAGATAGTGTTATATTTTTTACTGATCACCAGAATAAATATCAAACATTTAAGATATGTATAGCTAACAATGTAATACGAATAAAGAAAAATAGATGGCGTGAAAACTAAACGGGCCGCAATGCCATATATAATAATATATTGTTCCACAATCACGCTTTTATTTGTTTGAAATCATAAAAATGCATTTAACTGTGTAAAAATAAACATATCAGATGCACTTTCCCGATACATTGAGCAAAGTTTTATTGTGTTGATGATGTCTTTGCGATAGAGCATTTACTTAACTTTGCCTCAAGTGCCTTATACATAAAGGAACATCCTAATGATTTAGAAACCGTATCTGAAAACTATTGTCAAGCTTTTTTATACACTAGTTCAGCAAAATGACTGCACAAAACAAGATGGAAAGCACAGTACAGTCCAAAAATAAACGGAGACTGTCAGTGTTAAATACCAACGTCAGTCGTCCCTATCATGCCGACCTGCAAAATTGTCTCTTCACGCCTCGTTTGAAGGACCCGATATCGTAAGAAACTATTTTTTTATCTCGATCTAACTACACTATTGACCTAGCAAGGTCTTAACAGCTTCACCTGACTAGCAGTAAGAAGCTAATGGAAGTTAATAAATTAATGTTATTCATGTAACATCCCAGGATTCAAGTCATGTGTAAACCCAGCAATGGAGAATGGTCACCACTGAAAGTAACGCTTTGCTATAACTGTAAAAAAAAATTAACTCACCAGGTCCATAATTCAAATCCTGTCCTTCCATCCTTACGTTTGTCTGCAAGTTTTCATTCGTGAACAGTATCTGTTCCTCGTGATAGTCTCCAATGTCCTTCTTCGATATGGTCCATTGGTGAATCGGTTTCAGGGTTGGTGGGTCAGAGCGAATGAGATGAGACTTAAGGATTGAATGTTCTGGCAGAGAGTAAGGGGGTGGGGCTTCTTCGCGTGATGACGAGGGCGAGTTACTGTACACAGAAATTTACTTTTAGTACTTAGTAGCCAATAGACGATGATGGCGGAGACTAATTACTGTGTTGCTATTTTTGTCACGACTCGTGATATCTAAATGATCCCTCTAAAGTCTAAATGATCTCATGATATCTATGAAACTTAGTGTGTAGGTGGTTTTGTGGACAATAAATCAATCTAGCTGGATTTCATTCATAAAAAACTTTTTTATCTGAGTCTTCAGGTAATGAAAAAATACTGCTAAAATATAAATTTCGCCAGCGCTGTCAAAACAAAAATAGCTCAGATGGAAATCGGTTGCTTCGAAAATCCATCTACCCCCAGTTCGAATGCAACAAAAGAGATTCTTTTTTTATTTTTTTGGTGAAAAATGCTAATTTTTTGAAGCAAACCTAACACTTTGTTTTAGTTTAAAAATGTTTTTTAATGAACCGAGGTAGACTCGGTTGTCCAGGTACTAAATTATTATAACACATTCGAAAGACAAATTTTATATGATAGACGAGAATCTATTGATAATTAACTTCATTACTAGTTTTTTTTGTTTAATATATGTTACTAGTTGACTCGACCATGTGTTGCTGTGGCACAGTTATTGTTGAAATATGGAATATACAAAAGAAGTTTGTGTAGAGGAATCAACCTCATTGTTATTATGAAAAAGTTGGCGGTTGATTTAAATAAAGAAAAGAATATTATTATTGTCATTCAGAACGATCGTAAAAAAATGTGAAAAAAAAGAGCAATACAGTTTTTATATCTTGTTCAAACGTATTTTATTAGATTTTACTACATTTCATCTTGCGAAATTAAACATTTGGTCCTTCGACAGCCGGATATATACTAGAAGGGTTCTTATTTGCCCAACTATACTATTGGGAAATAGGACTGTGCTACCATCGGACTCCGATATCGGGAAGCACATCGATGGCAGGCGGAACCGTGTTCGAGGGTACTCGGCGGTAAGGTCGCGGAGATAAAAGATATCAGAGTAGTCGACGTTGGTGATAATTGGCGTAAGACAAATTCGTGTGCGAGGGTGCTCGGCGGAGGGTGAAATTGGTAAACATCGGCAGAAGATGAAACCGTGAACGAGGGTACTCGGCGGTGACATAGCAACGGAACTACTAGAGCAAGACCATTTGGGAAACAGCGGACGTAGGCGGAATCGTGTGCGAGGGTGCTCGGCGGTAACGTTACGTTAAAGGTGCTACGTGAACTGTTTGTGACCATCAACAACAGACGAAACAGTGTGCGAGAGCTACTCAGTGGTGATGTCACAACAAAAGACGATTACAGGCGGACAGTGAATGTTTTCGAGTTGTATTTGTGTGTTGTAGTTTTTATTAATTTCACAGTATTGGAATTTATTCCATAGTTGTTATTATTTGTTGTGTTTTATTAGTATAGGTACTTCGGATAGATTGTGAGCTGCATCCAGAGGCATTCGTTTTAGTTCTCATATAGTTGTTGTCATGGCAGACATAATTAAACTTCAAAAAGATTTGTATGAACGTATTGTCAAAGCTGACAGTAATTTCAAAAAATGTAGCGAAGATAAAAAGACGGTAAACTATTCTAAAGCTAGACTAGAAAATTTAGAAAAGTTGTGGTCGTCATTTATATCAAATCATAACGATATAGTTAAGGAGTTAGATTCGATACAATATAAGGCCACAGATTATTTTATAAATGATTTGTTTGATAAGGCCGAGGAATTATATTTAGAAGTAAAAGGACACGTTTGTGATTATATAGAGTCTTTCGGAGTAGCCAACAATAGTGACATAGGTAATAATAACAGAGAGAGCGAAACAATCGATTTACCTAAGATTATAATACCTAAATTTTCAGGGCGATACGAAGAGTGGCCTACATTTAGAGATCTTTTTATTTCGCTTATACACACTAGAAGTAAATTAGGTAATGTACAAAAATTGCATTACTTAAAAAGTTATTTGACCGGGGAAGCGGAACAGCTACTAAGACATATCGCAGTTGAGGATGCTAATTATTCGATTTGTTGGGAAACATTGGAAAAGCGGTATAATAATAAAAGGTATTTAGCAAATAAAATTTTAAATAGGTTACTGAGCCAAAAAAGTGTTACACATGAGTCTGCACAGCAAATGAAAGACTTATTGAACACAACAACAGAATGTCTTAACGCTTTGAAAAACAATGGTGTTGATATTACTAACTGGGACATTATTATAATTCATTTATTAACTTTAAAACTGGATCATGAATCTAGAAAAGAATGGGAACTTAAAGTGTCGAGCGATGTCTCATTAGAAGAGCTGCCTAATTTAAGACAATTTAGTGAGTTTCTAACGGTGAAGTATAAGGCTCTTGAATTTATAGATCCCGAATCAAACACTAAGCCCAAGATTCATGATAATATTACATCATTAAATCGGCACACCTTTCATGTATCAACAGCCAACTGTATCTATTGCAATCAGAATCATCACATTCAAAGTTGTGAGGAATTTAGTAAGCAAGGTGATTTAGCACGTCATGAATTTGTATACCAGAAGCGTTTATGTTACCGGTGCTGAAACTCTGGTCATAGAATTAAATTTTGTAGAAGCAATCTGTTTTGTAGAATATGTAAGGGAAAACATCATACCATGTTTCAGTGTGCCACAAGGAATAATGTACAAGTTCAAAAAGAAACAATGAACAGTGCAAGTTTAGAAAACCATAAAACTGAACTTGCTACTGATAAATTTCCACCAATAGTATCATGTTTTTCGGCAGAACCGATTAAAAATCAAGTGCTGTTACCGACTGCTGTAGTTAATATTAAAAGTCATAACAGCGAGCTTTGTAACGTCAGAGCTTTACTTGACCAGGGGTCACAAGCGTCATTTATTACTGAAAGAGCAGTAGAGTATTTAGGTTTACGTAAAATACCGGTACGGGAAAGGATTTTTGGGTTAACTAGAAACAAAACGGTAGTTTGTAACTATATAGTGAAATTAGACATGTATTCCAGAGTTAATCCAAATATATCTATGGTAGTACACGCTTATGTATTAAAAACAATAACAGGGGTTCTTCCTAACGAAAAAATAGATATTCAGGATTGGGAATATTTATTAAAAGTACAAATGGCAGACCCTGACTATCATTTACCGAGTCGAGTAGATATATTGTTAAGTGCAGAGGTTTATGGAAGGATTATTAAAAGCGGTATTATGAGAAATAGAAATGGCACTTTAGCTGCACAATGTACTACATTCGGGTGGATAATATCAGATACCGTTAGTTTAAAATGTAAAGATAGTATTGTTAATCGACCAGTTTCTAAATTATGTTTTCTACGTGTATAAGTTGTATATATTTAATAATACTTTTATGTTTAATGCTTAGTGTATAATTAGTTTATCTTGGTTTTACATT
Organism: Antheraea mylitta; assembly: GCA_014332785.1. NCBI lineage: Eukaryota > Metazoa > Arthropoda > Insecta > Lepidoptera > Saturniidae > Antheraea > Antheraea mylitta. The sequence continues at coordinate 565,780 of JACEII010000145.1, read as the reverse complement.
TATGGGACGAAACTTACATTTGTTTAGTTTTCAAATAAGATTGTATAATGTTTAAGTTAAAGACAAGTATAAACCTTGTCTTTGGTGGGCGAGAATGTTGAAATATGGAATATACAAAAGAAGTTTGTGTAGAGGAATCAACCTCATTGTTATTATGAAAAAGTTGGCGGTTGATTTAAATAAAGAAAAGAATATTATTATTGTCATTCAGAACGATCGTAAAAAATGTGAAAAAAAAGAGCAATACAGTTTTTATATCTTGTTCAAACGTATTTTATTAGATTGTACTACATTTCACCTTGCGAAATTAAACAGTTATAACATATGCACCATAGAATAAACTGAAGTTGAAGAAAAACAACATGAAGAAGAACATGGCCGCCATCTATGACATTTCTATAACAGTCGGTCCTACAGTTTTCTGTCAACTAAATACCTTAAGCACTATCTGTTGGAGTCTGCCGAAATTTAGGATTAATCACAATAATCAACATTGACAATCATTCAATTTGTAATTAAAATTATGGCCAAATTGAAATATAAATTAACTTGTCTCTCAAGTAGGACCAAATTATACATAAATGCCAACGTTCATGAAGAATGGTTCAGTTTTGGAGTTCCTTGTGGACAAATATCATGATACTGTTGTTTTTATATATTATTTATAAACTCTTTATATCGTATTTCAAGGGACGAGCTTTTTACTCCGTTATATTGTTATATAAATGGTTCTGTGGTAAAACAAGCAATTTGAACTATTTTCTACCTTGTAGGAAATTTTTCGTTATAACAAATGACATGTTTAATTTCGCAAGGTGAAATGGTAAAAAATCTAATAAAAATACGTTTCAACAAGATATAAAACTGTATTGCACATTTTTCACATTTTTTACCAACGTATCTTTAATGACAATTATTCTTTTCTTTATTTGTGACATCAACAATCTACTTTTTCACAATAACAATGAGGTTGATGCCTCTACACATACTTATTTTACATCGTCAATATTTTAACAGACATTATAATAAATGACTTTTTGGCGGGATCTTGGAATGTCATATAGTGGTCTTTATTAAATCCATAATCTTGTGTTATTTGGCTCTATATTTTGTAATATTGATGGTATTTTACGTCATATAGTTTAGTTATTGTGAACAAGTGGATCGAAAATAATACCACCGAGCATGGATTCTGACTTGCCACAAAATCTCCCTGGAAAGTTCTAACAACACGGCCACCTTAGTTCATTGAAATTATATCAAAAAACTTGTAATATCATTAATCACTCAACAATAGCAGTAATAGTCTACTAGGAGAATGGTTGCCAAAAATAACATAGAAGAAGACATTATAAAGAGTTTATACTGTACTTAA
>JACEII010000145.1:514156-550732 GCA_014332785.1 Antheraea mylitta | reverse complement strand
AAATAAAAATATATTACCTCTAATTGTGCACCACAAAACCTGAGTACGGATCTGACAGTAAATGTTGCTGGATTTGGAGTCTTCATCTCCAGACCCTCGGTTGTGTGGAAAATCACAGGTCGTGTGAAACCTGCATGATAAAGACAATTACTGGGTTTAAGTATGTTAAATTAAAGTTCAATACTTAATAAACGCAAATTTATGAATACTATCAGAATTCCACTCATTGGCTAAAAACACTAGTCTTTATTTATGTAAAATGAACACATTTAACAAAAATTTTAGTATTTCATTACCATACAATAAATACTATCTGTGTTTTTATCAAAAAGCTAAATATGGGCATGGAATGGGTACATGATTAGACGTAATACTTAGCATACCATGGATTCACTGTGTGGGTACCGGGTCCATCGCATGGCAACGAGAGAAGATCCGAGTAGCTCCTAAGACTTGCGACACGGGTGTAGGTTTAAGGGGCCCCTTTCGAATGTACATTAACACTCACCTTAACCACTCCTGCTTCTCTCCCTGCCTATCCAAATCTGATAGGAACATGCTAGTGAAGCTTTAGAGGCTCGTTCTAGTATAAAGCTCACTAGACAAACTCTTTGACTAAGTCGTGATACCTGTCCAGCTTCATTTCGTGGTCTTTAGGAATATTAGTTTCCCACGAAACGGTAAGTTCGACAAGGACCACGCGCTTTCTATGTCTGGAAAAGAGAAATATGTCCGGTCTGGATGGCGAAACGCACACATCTTCTGGGATTTTGTAGTGCTTTTCATACGTGTCCATTAAAATAGTCCAATCGGGCGGTGCACTAAGGATTGAATAAGGCTTCTTCTTAAGATTTTTGAGCTTTCCTTTATAAAGTTGAGTAACATTCAATGTACGTAACCATACAAGCAAGAATACAAAACTCTTTATTATGTGTTGACTTACCATTATCCCTGACAAACTCTTCTGTGAACTGTTGGGGTCGCATTTTCTGCAAAGCCTGGGGTGTGACCCGCAAGGGTCTGGCTGCGAGCGCCCGCACCCACGCCGGAGTGCCCACTTGTGAGGGACGAGTCTCCGCACCCAACTCGTAGCGATCCGCCCGATGATTGTTTGTGGGGATTTTTACTGGAATATTGGTTAATAAAAAAAATAAACTACACTTACTTCACATAAAAACTTTAATTTACTGATATTTACATGTCTAATCAGCAAATTTGTAAATTATAAAAAATGAGCCAAATTATGTATGTATATATAAATGCCAATTTTAATTTCTTATATTATTTTTACTTCGTTTTGTTTTAATATCTTGACTATATTATAAAAAAGCCCAAACTTACAGCTATATTCAGAGTACCAAAAAAATATGAGGTGGACTATAGGTAGCCAAGATTGAAAGCCACAGATATTATATCAGTATATCGAGAGGCTAGTCAATACAATTAGTGCTATTCTAGACAACTAATAAGATACCTAAAATATCAGAAGGGGAACAATAACTGTCACTTTGAACAATTATCACTTTCACCAAACACTTACAGAATTTAAGTGAGAATGTTTGGGTAACTGCTATAGTGAACAAGTTCATGAATGCACCAAGGCATACATATGAGACTTTACAATGCAATGAAATATACTTTAGAAGTTAAAGTTAGCATCCTGATTGAGTTTCAAGAGAATGATATAAATACACTACAGAGATGGTAAACATAAGAGAATGCAATTGATCATCATTTTTTTTATTACTTAAGGTAACGTTTTAGTAAAAATAGAGATTGTTCAATTTAATATAAAAAAAAAAATATGCTGTAAGTCTCTATGGTCTAACAGATAATAATGTGCTATAGATTTCCTCTCTCTTTGTATATATGCCGAGTACATTAATAATAGTATACGGCATGGATTCTAGTCTCTGTGGTATGCAGAGTCTGTTTAGGGGCATATATATGTAGAAAAAGTGCGCATGCAGACCGCTAGGAACCATCGCTTAAAGATAAAAGGAATGATAGATCATATAGAAACACATTCTATCTCATTCTCTAACAGCATATATAACCTACATATACATATAAAGCTATCACTTTTTCGTTTCATAAGATCCAATACACACTGACCTCAAAGAAATTTAATTTAAAAAAATGAGGATTCTAATGTTTTTTCTATGAATTATGATATTTACAATCCTGGAATAAAGGACCCAACTAAAATATATTTATTACTTCACTTATATCATAAACATGACTTCAGTCTTATTATGATTGTATCTAATATTAATATCACAGATAAACATTATAATTCCAAGTTACTTATATTAACAAACTACTGATAGAACACATTATTTTGATATGAAACCTATATCTTTACCATCTCTTATGACAGTGAATCTAAAAATATAAAGTCATATTTGAAATTCTCAGGATTAACTAATTACAATAAATTATTTTTATAATGTCCAATCTAATATAACAATAAGCGTAGGAGATATTTTTGCTTGAAGGAGCTAGGCTCCAGAACTACATGTTGGGTTAAAAAAGAACTTGGATTCTATAACATACTTATCAAGAAAAAGATAATGAATAAAATGATGGTATGATTCTGAATATAGAAGCTATTACCATGGGAATTTAGAAGGTGAAGTAAGTCAACATTAAGTAATTATGTGGGTGTCACTACACCAAAAACTTGAAGAATTATCCTCATAATATATTGATGGAACATAAATGAAACTAATAATAATACTAAATACTACCAAATAATCCAAATAAAGTTTAAAATATGCAATGATTAAATTAATAAAAATTACAATAGTCAATCAAGCCATAAAATTATACTCACATACTGATGGTCCATAAGTCTGGCAACATTTTGGACAGTGATACTTATCTATATCATCTGAATTGTATATTTTGACATCAACACAGCTGAAAAAAGAAGAGAAATAAATATTATAGGGAAACATGTGAGGAGAGTCATTTCCTATATTATTCATAATATAATATTACCATATAGAAAATTAAATAAGTTTTGCAGTTTCAAAATATTGCTAAACTCAATCAGCATTTAATCTAAAGTCCATATCATTTGGATTTAAAAAAGTAGGTGTAATTGAAAAGTGTTTGTATTATTTCAATTATAGTAATAAAAAAACATCAATTATGGAAGCAATGATGGTTCAGTGTCCAGACATCACTTCAAATCCTGCTCAAATGAAATTAGCTAGAGTTTTTAGTAAAGGAAAAACATCATAATAAAACCATAACATATTGGTAGTGTTTTGTAATGCTTGTCTAGCTAACCTTCTCCATATAATTGAAAATATGTCACCAAGTACATAGATACTCAATTCTGTGAAATCCTAATTTTTTCAAACTGACTATGCTATTATCGATGGTTTTTTACAGCTTCACAGAAGCACTAAGATGAGTGTTAAAGGCTCTTTTCCGTTTGGCAACAGTTCAAAACGGTGCCCGAATGGCCGAACCTTGGCTTGGGCTGTTGCCTTGAATGCAACTTCACGAATCTGTCTGAGCTAGCTATTGATACATATAAGAATCCTTGTGACATACATGTGTACCGGCATATGAGCTTCATGAATTCAAATGTATATATGGACAGACACCATTGTCTGTTCAATCTTATGGAAGTAATTTTATAGTAAATTAGCAGCCCTCAGCAACTTTCTCTATTTTATATAGACAAAGGTACATTCTCTTCTTGAAACTATGTTTATGCAACACACTCTTGACATAACTCTCAGTTGGCAAATTTTTTTCATATGATTTTTTATCTATGATTAATAAAATTGTAAAAAATAACTGACTTATAGAAATTTTAAACCTTTACATATTACTTAATTAGCCTTTCCACCATCAATATGTTTTTTTTTTTTCGAATTGACTACGCTATTGACCTAGCAAGGTCTTAACAGCTTCACCGAACTACTAAGGCGAGCGCTTAAGGCACTCAGCCGATTTTATTTGGGCAACTAGCTCAAGGGTGCACGGCACACCTCGGCTTGGCTGTTGCCTGTTACATGCAAACTCGCTACCTTTCTTAGCTAACCTATCTAACTATTCATATATGTTTGAGTTGTTGAGACGCATATGTGTACCAAGCATACACGCCTCAACAACCCCTCCATATATTTTTTTATCTGAAAATTAGAGTATTTTTCAGTTCATTAAGGGAAAAAAATAAAACCCTTCCACTTTCATGTGTAAGCGTGTAGGCGTGCACGTGTGTGGGGGTGATCGTGTAGTGTTGTAGCAGTGATGTAAATTTTTGTGTCACTGTATCGCGCGAGCAGCGCACTCAAGGGCTCCACACCGAGGGAACGGACCTAGGCTTGAGTCGCTGCCGAGGTGGACCTAATCTGGTGTGCGGGAGCGAAATTTACCCCCAGACCACGGCGACGTAATCTGGGGTTATGCGGGCGTGGGCGTGAACACGCTCTGTTTGGAGAGACAGGCTGGTACTGATCGTTCGCTGCCGTTATTTCATCGGGAGGATCGGTAAAAATATGTCGCGGGCGTCTTTTGTAGCGAGCAGCGTTAGGTACGGTTTCGTATTTTGCAGCGGATAGCACTTACGGACTGGGATGATTCGCGGCTTTTTCGAAGTAACTACTAGTAAGGGATTTAATGTACGCCCAGATGGAAGACATCTCCAGATCCTTGTGAAGATCCTTATTCCGGACGTACCATGGGGCACCGGTAACTTTACTTAGAACGCGGTTCTGGAGAACCTGTAACTTTTGAAAATTATCTTTCGACATATGTGCAAAAAGGGGACTGCTATATGTCATCACGGGACGGATACATGTCTTATACAAGGTGCGCTTGTGTCTGAGGGACATCTTACTCTTATAACAAAGCAAAGGATGGAGGCGACCCAAGACCATAGCGGCTTTGTTTCGCACTCTATCTATATGTGACTTGAACTTTAAATGCTTATCTAATGTACTCGCCGGCCCACGGTATATCGGCTTCATATAGCCTGATGGGCTCAAGGTTATTACTACGTCGCGAATGGTCGAAAAGTATCGCGGCACTCTTATCAGGATTAACTTCTATCCGCCATCGACGAAACCATTCAACGAGTTTGCAAACGGCCTTTTCGATGCGTTTCCTAAGAAAGTCCGACCACCAGCTGGAAGTGTAAATAACTGTATCGTCAGCATAACAACCTAACTCGACACCCGGAGACCGAGGTAGATCGCTGATGTACAGGTTGCATAGTGAGGGCGCGAGTATGGAGCCCTGTGGCACACCTGAGCGTATAGCGTGGGGCGGGGATAGTTCCCCATCCACTTTAAAACGGAAACCATCAATATGTATTTCAATGAATTATAGGAAAAGTATATAAGTCCAAAGTTAGGATGTAATGGCAATAATAAAAACTTTTTATAATGAATTTTAAATGTAAGTAATGGGTTGAGATTCTGCATGGGTGGAGGTAGATCGTTCCAGCATTTGGTAGCAATGAACTTAAAACTACCCCAAAATGAGGTGGTAACATGGCGATGAGTGCATAACATATACTTAGAAGCTCTAGTGTTGTAACTATTCAGATCTCTTGCCCAAACTAGTTTTTCATAAAGATACCCATGCTTCCCGGTTTTTATCATGCCGAATAATAGTGTGGCTAGATGAAACTGCCTCCTATTGTCCATATTTAGGAGTTGCTCTTGATTTAAAATAGGCATAATATGAGTTTGAGGTGGTATATAAAAACAGAAATGGGCGCAGGCATTCTGTACCCTCTGTATAATCCATTATGATTTTATTAAGAATGCAGGAGTCATACACAGTATCGGCATAGTTTAGTTCAGACAGAATGAGTGACTCACATAGCATAATTCTAACTTCTGTACTAATGTACGTACTACATGTACAATGTGCTAATGTACATACGTACTTTGCCATTTCAAACAATTTTTATTTAGATTCTGTAACAGATCTGTTCACTATACTTAAAAAAAATATATATTCAGATTAATGGCTAAATAATTTATTAATTTTATAATTGTAAATTTTGAATATATATATATATATATAATAAATTGCAAATATATTTTAATTATAAAAATCCTGTCTGCTGTAGAACAATCCATATAAACAATAGAACCAAATATAATATAGCAAAATGGAAATTAAAGCATCTGTTATTTAAAACAAATTTTTGTGAAAAATAAAATTGAGTTTTATATGTAAAAATATAAGATTATTTTTGCTGCAGTATGAACACTGCTGGATGACAACAAAGATGGATGGATTTATTAATTTTGAGTTTGCTTTGTTAAGCTGAACTAAAATAAGGTATAAACAATTGAATGTAAACTTTATGTACTCATAAGTATTTAATCTAATTCTTAAAAACCTTTTGTGTTGTGAAGAATCAAATGGCCGAAGTGAAATCTTTTAAAATAAACCTAGAACCCGTTCGTAGCATCATCTGCCTGGTTTAATTAAGATAACAACTAACATATACCCAATTGGTATGCAGCATCGCATACTGGTTTCAGTTAAAATAAAAACTAACCTACATATATTGGTGTTAATGTAAAACGAAGCATAAAGAGATGAAAATAGTACTAAAAAAAAATTAAAGTTCATCATAAATTCCATTAATAATTGCGTTTGACTTTTGTCTGTTATCCTGTAGAATCCCCTGCATTTTATGGGACAAAACGTATCCTAGATGTAACTTTATAATATCAGTTACCACTGTGTCAAGTTTCTTCAAAATTGGTTCAGTACTTTCGGAGTGATACGTGTTCACAGGGATCTGGAACAGTCCAACTACTTCTCGTAACGAGAAGATACTGGACAGACTAGGCAACGATCTAGCTTTTGACGTCATAGCCCCTCCGGACTCACTATCAAGATAACTGTCGTCCGACAGTGTTAACCGTAGCTCTTTTTAAAAATGTCACGCTTCGGTTACGACTCATACAAGTCGTACACGAACTTGACTCAGATCACCGTCCAGTAATATTACTATTAGGATCGAGCTCGGATGCCACCCCTTCGTCGGTCAGGGTGGCCGATTACGCGAAACTCGCACGTTATTTCAAAGATAATCCGACGTCTCTAAGTTTAGACAGGATCCCAGACGTGTTGGTGTCGAAAGCCGACGCAGATCTGGCTATCGATTCTCTGGTCGACTATCTTCAGACCGCTGTCAGGGAGACCTCGAAAGAGGTACAAGCGGTGAACGATCGCCGCTTTATACTCCCAAACGATGTAAGGAAGTTGATCACGGAAAAGAACGCCGCGACTCGAGCTCACGACACTTATCCGTCTGTAGAGAATCGCGATCGGTTACGATTACTACGAAAGAATGTTAGGACTCGTATTTCTGAGATCCGAGCCGACAGATGGGATAGGCTCCTGGAGGACGTCCGGCCATCCCACCTGGCGTACTGGAAACTCGCGCGAATATTTAAGTCAGACGCGACTATTCCGATGCCCTCTCTCGATAGAGACCCTCGCGCTCCCGCGTTCGATAGAATAGACAAGGCGGAGTGTCTCGCCGCGAGTTTAGAGAAACAATGTTCACCGAACACAGCAAACAGTGACCCTATACATATTGGATCGATCGAGACCTCGGTAGAGCGGGCGCTCGCGTCCCCGCCGGCTGATACGCTAACTCCTATCACTTTTGATGAAGTATTGAATGTCATCAAGCGTCTAAAGCTTAGGAAGTCCCCAGGTCCCGATGGGATCAGGAACGAAGTACTGAGACTCCTTCCTGATCGCATCATATCTTTATTGGTCTGCATCTTCAATGCGGCCATGTCCCAGGGCCACTTTCCAACTGCTTGAAAGAAGGCCGTAGTGATAGGCGTACACAAGCCCGGCAAAAAAGCTACGCTTCCTGATAGCTATCGCCCGATTAGCTTGTTAGATACATTAGGTAAATTATACGAGCGGCTCCTTCTGAACCGTCTCCAGGTTTCGATTACAGATTTAAAATTAATACCACCTGAGCAGTTCGGATTTCGTGCTGAACACTCGTGCACGAATCAAGTACACCGCCTCAAGGAGTACATTTTCTCTAAATGTAATGCTGATCCGAAACGTAAACCGAAACGCACAATTGCAGTCTACTTCGATATCTCCAAAGCCTTCGATAAGGTTTGGCATGGAGGGCTCATCCATAAATTATGTAATTCTCACGTGCCTGATAAGTTAATTCATATTATCCGCGATTATCTCACTGATAGGACTTTCCGTTTTAAAGTGGATGGGGAACTATCCCCTCCCCACCCTATACGCTCAGGTGTGCCACAGGGCTCCATACTCGCGCTCTCACTATTCAACCTGTACATCAGCGATCTACCTCGGTCTCCGGGGGTCGAGGTGGGTTGTTATGCTGACGATACAGTTATTTACACTTCCAGCTGGCGGTCGGACTTTCTTAGGAAGCGCATCGAAAAGGCCGTTTGCACACTCGGTGAATGGTTTCGTCGATGGCGGATAGCAGTCAATCCTGATAAAAGTGCCGCGATACTTTTCGACCCTTTGCGACATAATAATAACCTTGAGCCCATCAGGCTATATGAAACCGATATACCGTGGGCAGGCGAGGTCAAATATCTCGGTGTTACATTAGATAAACATTTAAAGTTCGAGTTACATATAGATAGAGTGCGAAACAAAGTCGCTATGGTCTTGGGTCGCCTCCATCCTTTGCTTTGTTATAAGAGTAAGATGTCCCTCAGACACAAGCTCACCTTGTATAAGACATGTATCCTTCCCGTGATGACATATAGCAGTCCCGTTTTTGCACATATGTCGAAAGATAATTTTCAAAAGTTACAGGTTCTCCCGAACCGCGTTCTACGTAAAGTTACCGGTGCCCCATGGTACGTTCGGAATAAGGATCTTCACAAGGATCTGGAGATGTCTTCTATCTGGGCGTACATTAAATCCCTTGCTAGTAGTTACTTCGAAAAAGCCGCGAATCATCCCAGTCCGTTAGTGGTATCCGCTGCAAAATACGAAACCGTACCTAACGCTGCTCGCTACAAAAGACGCCCGCGACATATTTTTACCGATCCTCCCAATGAAATAACGGTAGCGAACGATCAGTACCAGCCTGTCTCTCCAAACAGAGCGTGTTCACGCCCACGCCCGCGTAACCACAGATCACGCCGCCGTGGTCTTGGGGTAAATTTCGCTCCCGCACACCAGATTAGGCCTCCCTCGGCAGCGACTCAAGCCTAGGTCCGTTCCCTCGGTGTGGAGCCCTTGAGTGTGCTGCTCGCGCGATACAGTGACACAAAATTTTACATCACTGCTACAACACTACACGATCACCCCCACACACGTGCACGCCTACACGCTTACACATGGAAGTGGAAGGGTTTTATTTTTTTCCCTTATCGAACTGAAAAAACTCTAATTTTCAGATAAAAAAATATATGGAGGGGTTGTTGAGGCGTGTATGCTTGGTACACATATGTGTCTCAACAACTCAAACATATATGAATAGTTAGCTAGGTTAGCTAAGTTAGGTTGCGAATTTGCATGTAACAGGCAACAGCCAAGCCGAGGTGTGCCGTGCACCCTTGAGCTAGTTGTCCAAATAAAATCGGCTGAGTGCCTTAAGCGCTCGCCTTAGTAGTTCGGTGAAGCTGTTAAGACCTTGCTAGGTCAATAGCGTAGTCAGTTCGAAAAAAAAAAATTATCACAGGTACAGACAGACAAAAATTGTAAAAGGATTATTTTTGGCCTTTATATTAATAACAAAGTCTACCTGATTATAATATTCAAAAAATATTTAATGTACAGATTTGGTCTAGTTACAGTTTTATTATAAGTATACTATGTAGATATAATTAATTTCAAATAATCACTACAGGTAATTTTAATAAATTCTAGCAACATTAATATTGTTCTAACCATGAAGATGAGTTGATGAGATGAACAAAAAGGAAAAGGTCTAAAGTCACTATTTTGAAGAAAAGCAATAATCAGGCATATAAGCTCACAAAATACAGTATAACCTTTACTGTATGACATTAATGGTATCCGAGTAATATTATAAATGAAGAAGCATGTAAGAATTACTCTTGTAGATAACTTATGTCTTTTGAGCAAAACAACTAAGTCATTTTTGACAAAAACAGACTATTATAATTGGCAATTACATAATTTTAAAATTCTGCATAATGACACAGACTTAAGCATACACTATATAGACTACAGTTACAAGAAGATGCTATACCATTATTTATAAGGGTAAAAATGCAGATGAAAGTACAGGGGATGGCAAATTTACCATGAAAGTACTTCTTAACCCCTCCACAATTTTTTTAATATCGAGATCTCTAAAGATCTCTAGCCAATTTCAAAAATATATATAATTTACATCACCTTTACATCATTTGCTATTGTTCAAGTTTTTCAATTTTTGTAAAATATACGATATTTTTTCTAATTATCTGTCGCCAGTGCATCATAAGGTCTACATTCGTTAGTATTATTTAATGAATTTTAGTGTATGGTTTCGGACAATACAGGGGTTAAAAATTTGGCATATAATGAAGAAATTAGTATTTTAAACAAAGAATAATTATATTAAAAATGGTAAAGTTACTACTTAATAGGTAAAGGAAGACAGATTACCATTTTTTTTATTATTCTGTAGACTTTGATTATCTAAATTCGTACAAACTTTATGAATATTATATTCTATTGGATTATCTTTATGGATGTCATTAAAATTCCACACATTTTATTCTCAATTGCCAAATAATAGGTCACACCACATCGCCAATATTGTAGCCACCCACACAAATTTTTTATATAAATAAAGATGATAATAAATATAAATTTCAAAATTTAATATACTACTATGATAATAAATAATACTATGATAAATATGTATAACTTTGCATCCTATCACTAAATATTATAAAACAAAATCCTTTACCACATCAGTCAGTTTGTTCACTGTAAAGTAAAAAACTACTGAACTGACTTTCATTCAGTACACCGTGGGTTTTAGTCCATGCGAGTCGGACATAACCCACCCTCTCCCACGTGGAGTATCCATAAGGGATTTTCTCATATTAAAAAAAGAAAAGAAAGAGGAATTCATAAATTATCATTGAGCTACTTAATAACAAAAATTGACTAGGGAAATAGGAACAATATATTTGCTTTCCTAAAATGTATTAATTCAAAAACTAAATAAACAATAACCTACTGAGTTATTAGATATAAGGTGTCTTATTACACTCATAGAATTGCAAATGTAATCAAATTATTGTAACATAAATGATGGTATGTGAGATTAAGCATTGTTTACAATATTTACATACCTTTCTATATGTAGAATATTCTTGCATCACATTTACAAATTATTTAACACATTCATTAATTTTCAAATAATTGTGTATTACAAAAACAACTCATATTGATATGAAAGGATACTGAAATTTGTTTATTTTTGCCCAATTAGGCAGCAAAACACTAATAAGTCAATATAAATATTTATATATCTAATATTGATGCATACTCAAGGACAATTGTTATACAAATCATCTTATATGAGGAAAATCAAGGGATCTACCTAACAAATTAATTGCAGGCATATTATTGAGTCACTTCCTAGTAAATGATGATATATGATGTAATCTTAGTTAGTTAACAATCTACTAAAAACATTACAATTACAGTTCCGATAAAAAAGCATGTAATAACATGACTTTACAATTGTACCGCAGTTTGTTGTCATGTAAACCGCATAAATTCTTTCGATGGGCCTAATGACTGAAGAATATTAAACAATATTACAGCAACTATGAGGACTTGTGATCACTTATCGAGATCTAAAATTATAAATAAACACAAAGAAACCTAACAGAGCGCGTATAAACTACCATGACTACCCTCGGTGTAAACAAATAATAAAGATATGTTAACGCTTTTAAAATAAATTACAATTAAATATAAGCTTTTTAAATAATTATGGCAAACACAATAAACTTTATATAGAAAGAAAATCAAGAAATAAAGTCTAAAACATCCAACCGTACAAGCGATGGCCGCACGAACAAAGTGTCAAACTTCACCATACATTTTTTAACACACAAGATTACTTTCATAACGAAACGAATATATTTTTCACTTTACCTGCCATGAAACCACTCACGACAACAATCACATTCTATCATAAATTGTCCAATATTATACGGCTGACCACACAAACAATAGGTTTCCTTCGATGACGCCATTTTGCTGGCGAATAGACATTTTTTTATTTTCTCTCCACGTCAAGTCGCCCTAGGGTGGCAAGTATAAAAAACAATTATCACTCTTTACTTAGACATTATTGTTAATGATCTAACCACGGAATAAAGCGTTTCTGTTTCTTCCGTGGATTTCTCATGTAAACAAAAAAAGTCAGATTTCAATAGTTTAATTTTTATTTTTATTTATTAATTTTTTTAGTTTATATTATTTTGATTTATATATAAGTATAATACGAACTCAAATATTATTATTCCAATATTCTCTAAGCACAACAAACAAGTAATTATTATGTACTATTAACTAATTTATATACTTTGTAATTCGTTTTTATTTGTAACAACCTAATAAAAAAATATATGATAACGAATTTGTGACATTGTATTTAGTATGTTATTAAAACAATTGCTATTTTAACATACCAGGTGTTACGTGCCAACATATATTATAATCATAATAATGAATTTCCTTATAATATTTTGCATACTACAGATAAAATAAACTTCTTGATATCTGAGACATATTTATTTATATATTCTGTTTAAACTTTTAATTTTACTGGTTTTTTTTTTTCCAATAACCTCAGTGCTGTCTGTAAAATACATAGAAACTTTCGTAATAATTTTGTCCAGTTCCTAATTCTCTAAATTATGAATTCTCGGAAGTATTATTCTTCGAGAATCGTTTAGTCGGTTTCATTGAATTATGGAAACAGGAAAGTAATTCATCAAATTCATCTTGAAACTATTATTTGCTGACATGATATTATTAAATATCATACAATATTTCATCTCATAAAATATCATGTACCGGATACTTTATCTGTATTAGTGGTGGTTAATATATTAAATAGTGATTAAGATAAGGCGAGTTTCAGAAATCATGTATACTTGTATCAACAATAAATCTGCTATAATTATCACCAAAAAAACGAGTGTGCTTTAGACCACACTTTTTTTTCGAACTGACTACGCGATTTGCTGAGCAGTTCAAGGTAACGCCATCTATCCATTACGCGAAAAATAAACTTACCTAGAAGAGAATAAGCTAGCTTTTTTATGTATAGATGTCACTTTTTGAAGTATGTAAATTAAATGATATTTACACTGCACTAAAATTTAAACGTTGTAAATGGTAACAACTAAAGTGCCTATTTACTGTGGTTGGTAGAAAATGAACATTTGTCAATTTTGCAAAATAATAAGAATCATGCAAAATAATAATTAAATGACTTATATTAATTTAATACTTGGTTTTTGTTACTAAGATTCTTGGCTTTAAACAATTACTGTAAAATACGATTTTAGTTATACCAATTACATTTTTTTAGCTACTATATCTCATAGATGCAGTATGGTGCGATATTTATTCCAAAATGCGAGTTTAGCTTGTAGCATTGATTGATTATTACATTTTGTTTAGCGATATTACAAGAAATCATATTAATTCAGTAGGCACGGTGTGAATTTTTACCTAAAATGAGAGAATGTAATAATATTCTTTTAAACTGTGTGAACAGTATAAAAAATGGATTGATTGCTTAATTAAATTATATATATATTTTAATTTCAATATGTAAATTAGTAAAATAAATGTAAGTAGGATTTTTTTGTTTATTTTAATATTAAGCGATCCCTTCTGTATGCGTGTAAATATTTTGACTTCACCATTTTCATAAATATTCGAATGTAATTTGCTGAAACATTGGACCATTAAAAATGTCGACGGGTACAAATCATGACATTCAGAATTATTTTTATAGATGTAGTCGTGAGAATAAAACTGCTGAGTGCCGTATTCATCGAAAACCTCTTTCATATAAGCCCAAAATAATAAATTAAAAACTCGTTAAGGAAAAACTGAGAAGATTATCTGTTTTGTGAAGTCCTTGTCTAATCAGTCTAGAATACAACGCACTGATTGTTCTATTTTTATTTGTTGAATCATAACATTTTGTATATTATCATACAACGAATCTTTAGTTAGGAATTCCCCTATAATTATTAACTAGCCTCAGCCCGCGGTTTCGTTCGCGTGGAATAGATACTTTGGGCTAACACTAATACGCAGCAGAAGTTCTCAAAAGGAAAACACATCCCGATTTTGAATCATTTTACATCTGTGCTCCGCTTCTATTGGTCTTAGCGTGATGATATATAGCCTATAACCATTCTCGATGAATGAGCTATATAATAGTGAATTATTTAAATCGGGCCAGTAGTCCCTGAGGTTTACCCCCTACAGCGTCACAAACTTTACCTGTTTATAATACTAGTATAGAATTAAATTGTTAACAGTATCAGCTAACAGTGAAGGAAAAGATAAGAAAACCTGAACCTGAGAAATGTTCTTGTAGTAGTAATACATAGAAACATAGAACTTTGGATTTCTCAGATTCTAAAATCACCAATACGTTGGTCGGCGTGGTGATTGTGCTTATACCTTCCTTCGAGAAAACGCCTGTGGCCCTGTAATGGGCCTCTTACAGTCTGATTATGATGATTAATCGTTAGTATTCGTTTTAGGGGGTCGATGCTGCTCACGTCCATAGGCTTTACTCTCGAGACCAAACACGTGACCCCAGGGTGGTGCTAAACGGGCAGCCCTTAGGGTGGCAGGACACGTTTACAGTAACACCCGCCATAGTAACATGCTTAGGCGTGCCACGTTCCGGAATCAGCCTGTGTATATTGTTAGGGGGGATACACAACCCCAAAGTGGGCACAACCCCACTACTGCTTTTTCCATGGAGTTTACTAACATCTGTGGACTTCATGTTAATCTTAATGCTGTCTACCAACACCTCGAGATTGTCCGGCCTGCAATACTTTTCCTCACAGAGACACAGGTCCGCCATCCAGCCAATAGTTCTTACTTACACTTCCCCGGATATCAGCTTGAGGAAAATTTTTAGGCTATGGCTGGGGTATGTGCCTTTCTTCGGTCGAATGTGTGTTGTCGCTGCCTACGCTGCATGGAGGACCCTTCCTTCTCTGTTCTTTGGGTACACGTAGACCTTGGTATGCAAAGCCGTATTTACGTGTCCCTATACAGGTCTCATAAGGGGGATAATGACACAACCTGGCTATTTGACTATCTTAGCAGGGCAAGAGATGATGTCCAGGCGCAATTTACGACTGCGGAAGTGGTGGTCTTGGGGGATTTTAATGCACACCACGAACTGTGGTTGTGTTCCTCCAAGACTGACTATGCAGGACGAACTATCCATGCATTCGCACTTTGTCATGACTTGAAACAATTAGTAATCCAGCCCACCCTGATCCCTGATATTATAGATTAACCCCCTCTCTACTCGCCCTTTTTGTTGTAGCCCCTTTGGGCACATCCGATCATTGTCTGGTTGTGACATCCGTGGCACACGCTTCGCCTCCATCTAGTGTTAGGATTAAGCGCAAAGTCTGGCACTATTCGTTTGCGGATTAGGACGGAATGCGAGACTATTTTCCAGCCATCCCTTGGCGACAGCGCTACTTTGATGGTAATGATTCTTCGACGATAGCCGAAGGGATTGCGGACGAAATACGCGTTGGTATGGAGTATTGCATTCCATCATCGGAAATCGACTGCAATCGACACGGACGCCTCTGGTTCAATCACGAGTGCGCTGAAGCGGTTAACTGCAAGCAGACGACATATCATGCTTGGATCAAGGGTCACGCAAAGAAGGATTCCAACATCAAAAACCCTCAAATCAACTTATAACAGGGCCACCAAGTCTTGTAAGAGAGCCTACATTAGAGCTGATGCCCAACGAGTCACCCGTATTGGCCAGAAACTAGTGGACCATCCGACTAACAGTTGAGACTACTGGAAATTGGTACAAGCGAATTTCTGCAAATCGTCACTGACACCACTGAGGTATAGAGATGGAGCACTTGCTCATGACTCACGTGAAAAAGCCAATTTATTGGCCAATGCCTTTGTGGCTAATTCTCGAGTCGATGATTGCAGCACCCTCCCTACAGAAATACCAAGAACTGATTTCACAATGTCCGAAATTCGTATACGGCAAAGTGACGTGCGAAAAGAGCTGCTTTCACTTGACGCACGAAAAGCAAGTGGTCCTGATGGCATCGCTCCTGTAGTCCTTAAGAAATGTGCAGCCGAGTTGTCCGCTATTCTAACACGTTTATACCGCTTGTCCTATGTCTCTGGTGTTGTGCCCCAGGTTTGGAAGGAGACCAATGTGCAACTAGTTCCCTAAAAAGGGGATCGTTCAGACCCTAATAACTACCACCCAATCACCGTAACCTCAGTGTTATGCAAGGTCATGGAACGGATCATTAATATATAACTTATCCGGTACCTAGAAGAGCACTCCTTAATTAATGATCAATAATATGGCTTTCATCCGAAACGATCAATGGGTGATCTTCTAGCGTACATCCTGCATCGCTGGGGGAAGGCGGTTGATAAGCATGGCGAAGCCGTGGCAATTAGCCTCGATATAGCTAAGGCGTTTGATAGGGTTTGGCATTGAGGTCTTCTGTCCAAGCTTGAGGCATACGGTTTCCACGACAATCTGCGTAGATGGATCTCCAGCTTTCTGCATGAACGCAGAATATGTGTCCTCGTTGATGGACACAACTCGCAGTTCATGCCAGTCAATGCAGGAGTTCCTTAGGGCTCTGTGCTTTCACAAACCCTGTTTCTAATTTATATGAATGATATGTTAGCCTCTGGTTGCATTCATTGTTATGCTGACGACAGCACGTTACACGGTGGATTTTGCAGTAGACCCAGCACTAGTCGTGGTAAAACTGAGAGAAAGCAGGCATCTTGTCGCTAAGCTTACCCAGTCTCTGGGACTCATATCTTTATGGGGTTCAAGTATCATGGTGGAGTTCAATGCCAAGAAAACACAGGTTTGCGTGTTCTCCTCTAAAAAATCTCCCATTTTCATCACTTCTCATTTTTCACAATGACTTGCTTACAAAACGTGACTACCTTAGTATCTTAGGGATCAATATCCGCTGCGACCTTAACCTGAGGGATCACATTGGGAGTGTTATCTCTGCAACAGCTAAGATATTGGGTATTCTGAATAGAGTGCGACGGTTTTTTACGCACGGCCAATTATACCTTCTTTATAAGGCACAAGTTAGGCCGTGCATGGAATACTGTTCGCATCTCTGGGATGGTTCTGCTCAATATTTCCTTGAAGATCTTGACGGGTTGCAACGACGGGCTTTCCATATTGTGAATGATACAGACATCACTAACAACCTTGAAACGCTTCAGTTGCGAAGAGGCATTGCCGCACTGAGCGTGTTTAATCGTCTGTATTATGGCGAGCGTTCTGAAGAGTTCTTTAACCTCATTCCATCTTCTCCTTTCCACTACAAAACTTCGCGGGTGGGTACGCGTCTCCACATATTCACAAAAACCGCCATTCCAGCTAGAACAAAGCAATTCGAAAGCTCTTTTCTTTGTCGTACTGTGAAGATGTGGAATCGTCTCCCAGCCAGTGTGTTCCCCTCCGCATATGATATGGGGTCCTTCAAGAGAGGCGTCAAGAGGCACTTTTGTAGGTCGGCATGATAGCAACGACTGCCGTTACTTTTGAAGATCGACAGTCGCCGATATTTGTGTACTGTACTGTACTTTCCATCAGGTACGGTCATTTTGTCGAACCAGTTAAAAAAAACCTATCTCATCATTTATTATTTCAACTATCCAGTTAAGATTAATTTTACGATTTTTAGGTCGTTCTGATTATAACAACATCTATCGCAAGCGAAATTAAAAGACATAAAACGTGTAAACAACTGGAGTCAATAAAAGTTACTCTGGAACATATTTTATTTGATCATATGTTTTTTTTACATGTTACAGTTACATACCAAGTGTCAATCGTCGTCAGGTTCAACCGTCAACCAACAACGTGTTTTAATTACTAATATTTCGCTCTTTTTATAACTAGTTTCAGATTTAACATTTTCCTATTTTAGGAACACCTCGTACGAATAAAATCAAATGTTTCTTGTTGTAGTGAAACGTGGCAGCTGCCAATCAATACCCGACAGAAATGCAAAGTAACGTACACTACGACTGCGTTCCAGCAGGCGCTTACAGCGCTTACGCTCACGACCGCGAGTTGTCCCGTACCACATACTCTAGAACATTACAATCGTAAACGCTAGTAGAACGCATTTATGTGCGTTTTGAGCGTTCAGATAAATAATACAAATGGCGATTTAAAAAAATAAAGCAAAAGCTTTGAGAGGTTAAGTTACAATTTGTAAGTCTTAACAGTCAATTCTAATTATTACTGAATTGATTTAAGTAGATTAAAAAACAATGTGTAATTCATTTGTTTTATTTTAATTATCATAAAAGCATAAAAATAATCTTTTTGGTCAAATAAAAAACGTTAAATGGCCATGAAATGACCAGAAATTAATTTCTACATTGAATTTCAGGATTCACAACATTTTTCAATACAAATGAAATTATCAGAATGTAATTAACATATTTCATTTCATTTATGTATTTCAAAACAATATGTTATTTAATATAAATATTCTTTACCGTATCAAATAATGACATTTTACGGTCCTTATTGAAAATCCCGCCAATTTTGTCAACGCTCTCAACAACCCACCTCCAGAAATGGAGCGTGGTGAGCTTCGCGTGAGCGTATGTTATGACGTCATCAGTGATGTTTTCGACACGACCGCAACGATCGCGGTTGTCGAGTGGAACGTTAAAAAGGCTATCGTGAGCTTTTCCGATAAGAAATATATGTAAAAGTTGTTGAGTATGCTTGGTACATAGCCTAGGTTGACTAAGATAGGTCGCGCATTGCATGTAACAGGCAACAGCCAAGCCGAGATGTGCTGTGCACTCTTGAGCAAGTTGCCAAAAATAAAATCGGCGGAGTGCCTTAAGCGCTCGCCTTAGTAGTCCGATGAAGTTGTTAAGACCTTGCTAGGTCGTTCGAGGAAAAAAAAACTATCGTGAGCGTTGTGAACGTCTTGTGGCATGCACCCATACAATGTTTATGCAGGAGGAGCATACGAAATGTCGCTATTTAGATAAATTACTGTAATTCTGTATAGTCTATGAACCGATTCGTATCCTTCTGCGTATAGCAACATTCTATTATGGAGTTTTTGGCGGGATCTCGGAATGTCATATATGGATTTTATATTTTATGCTTAAGCATAAAATATGAATATGGCATGAATAATCTTGTGTTGAGTTTTTGGCGGGATTTTAGTCTGTCATGTAGTGGATTTTATATTATATGTTCATAATCTTATGTTATTTGACTATATATTGTGTAAATTTGGTGGTGTTTTACGTAATATAGTTAGTTTATTGTGCATAAGTGAAGTGAATGCAAAATAGTACCACGGAGCATGAAATTCTGAGATTCGACAAAAACTACCTGGAAGGTTCTGGAAAGGGATCCACTATTTTGTTAGAATATTAATTCACACGATGCTTAATATTGAAATGATCGTACGACGCTTGTGATATTATTGACTACGTGACAATGGCAGTAATAATGGGAAAGATTGATTGCCAAAAATAATAAATAAAAAAAGTGTTGTGTTATTTGGCTCTTTATTTTGCATTAGTGATGGTGTTTTACGGAACCTAGGTCGGTTATTGTACGCAAATGAAGTGGGGAAATGATAGCATGGAGCATGAATACTGAGATGCCACAAAACTCTCTGGAAACTTCTAACAAGGGAACCATCTTGCCGAAACATGAAAATTATCGCAAGAGACTTGGTAATATCATCACCTACTCGACAATAACAGTAAAAATCTGGAAGATTGGTTGCCAAAAATAATATTACAAGCGTCGTATAATGATCACTTCAATATTAAGCGTCGTGTGAGTCAATATTCTAACAAGATGGTGGATCTCTAGATAGAACCTTCCAGGGAGTTTTTGTGGCATCTCAGAATTTCATGCTCAGTGGTATTATTTTCCATTCACTTCACTTACACATAAAAAACTAACTATATTACGAAAAACACCACCAAATTTACAAAATATAGAGTCAAATAACACAAGATTATGAATAAAATATAAAATCCACTACATGACAGACTAAAATCCCGACAAAAACATTTTAAAAAAGTTACGTTTTAAATCCATCGAGGTCGCTGAATATCCGCCATCTTGCTCTTTTGATTCGCTTTGGTTAGGATAGGTTAAACTTGCGAAAAAAGGATATCGTGAACTTGCCTTGTATGCAACCTTTTTAAAACAAGTAGGTATTTAATACATATTTAACTTTTTTGCAATAACTCCGAATATTTTTATAGTCTCGGTACTTTGTGTCGTCAACTATGTTTCCCAGTTTTGTGCCCGTGTATATTATAATCCATTATTATTTTAGAAATCTGCATTATCGATACTATTTAATGTAAATTCATTAGTACAAAGAACGCTTGCCTACTGTTGATTGCAATTATAGTTGTGTTTTTTTAATTTTATTATAGTTATTAGGGTTGTCTTTTAAAAGGAAAATATTAAGGATAAAACATTGATAAAAAAAACAAGCCCTATAAAATAAAGTCATAAAGTTAAAAGGAAATGTAGATCACTACAACTATCGCAAAATAACCTTGAAACTAGTAATTAATAAAATAAATCCTATTAATGTTGTAATTAAGAAGATAGTCTGTGATAATGGAAACATTTTTGTTACTGATTTATTTATATATAAATAGAATAAAAAAGTAAATGTAACGGGTCTGTACTTTTTAGATTTTCCCGAAAAAAGTTATTGTTGTCAACTTGGATTAAAATAATAAAATACATTACAACATTTTAGAAATGTCAGTCTGCTTGTATGAACACGCATACAATACGTTGATTTCGCTTTAATGTAAATTTTATACCCTTAGAAGCTGTAGATTTGTTCTCGATAAGAGATATCCTACATCCATTTTTGCTCTGACGTGTGTGCAAAATTTCACGATAAACGCTTTTATAATGAAGGCGGGAAATTTTAACAAACGAAATTAAAAATACTTTATTCAATTTAGATCCTGAGAGGGCTGAAAAAAACCGGTAGAAGGACCCGTAGATCTGGTTTATCTTTTCATGATACATATTTTTATAAACAATAAAAACACGGCGCCCATCTATACCTTTAACAGCCCAAGCAGAGGATCAGCCTCTCTGATATTCTTGAGCTTATTGCCAAACGGTGAAGTGACTTAAACGCTTGTCTTAAGTCCTGTGATGATGTGAAGGATCGTCAGTTCAATAGCGTAGTCATTTCGAAAAAATACCCCGTCATACTAGTTCAGAAAATGTATCTGGAAAAGACTTCTGCAAATCTGCGTGAAAAAGCACTTTCGTAGCGATTTGATTTGCGATGACTACTGTTCATATTTAACACCGACAGTCGCCGTTATTTATGGACTGTAGTGTACTTTACATCAAGTACGTCATTCTGTTGAACGAGTTTAAAAAAAGTTTACTTGCGTCATATATTTTTTTAATATTATATACCATATTTACATAGTATTAACGAACGCTTGCAACTTGGTTTGCTTTTGTAAACAAATGAAGGTTTTATACATTATCTCTGTATAATTTGAAATGGTTTATGTAATGCTTGCCACGATGAATCTCGGATAGTTGGTTTTCAAATTAACTATTACATTTTAGGCAATATAAACAACTCTAATTAATATTATAAATTTGAAAGGAATACCACTATCAACGTTACTCTGCCCGCCCAATATGCTCATGATAATCTAATGTATGTCCGCAAAAAATTAGATAAGCTGGATTCAGTAAAAAACTAACATAATTTAAACACTAGAAGCTATAATAAATTAGTCGTACCATATTTCAGACTCACAAAGACCAATAACACTTTTTAGGTTAGGTTAGGTTTTATAACAGAGTCCTAAATCACACTGATGATTTGTCGCATTTTATTACACAGGTTAACAGTATAAAATGAGCTTGCGACTGATAAGATAAATGTCTAGTGTGCTTAGTAATTGAGAACAAAATTTCCTAGAAAAACTGTAATCCAGATACTATGTTCTTAGTAATTACAGAGCAAGGCGGAGTTTATAACCTCAGGTGTCGTTAGAAACTTCGTTCACTTCATTTAAAGTTAGAAATTGAAGCATCTATACAATTAGTTTGAGACTTTTAAAGCTGATAACATAAACAATAACAATGATAGGATTTACTGATGTCTGGGACTATCAATAGTACTTGGGCGACCGAGCCTAGCTCGGTTCTTTAAAAAACATTTATAAATTAAAATAAACTGTTTTGCTTCATAAAATTAATATTTTTTTACAAAATAAATATATAAAAAAATATATCCCTTCTGCTGTCACTCGGATTCGAACTGGGGTTACATGGATCTTTGAAGCAACCAATTTCCATCTGAGCTGTTTTTGTTTTGACAGCGCCGGCGAAATTTACCTTTATATTCTAGCTATATTTTTTCATTATCTGAAAACTCAGTTAAAAAAAGTGTTGCATGAATAAAATTTAGCTAGATCGATTTATCTTCCCTGAAACAATCTACATACTAAGTTTCACGGAAATAGATGACGCCGTTTCCGAGATCCTGAATATATACAAATATAAAAATATACAAGAATTGCTCGTTTAAAGGTATTAAATAGATGGATATCTCTCCATAATATAGAATAGTTTTGCGCTATAAAAAGTTAAGATTTCAAGATAGATCAACCAAATTGAATTAATTTTTACGGAATTTTTCCGATATAACAACAAATGATATTAGAAAGAATTCGCTTTGGATTCTGAGTTTTTTTTTTATTGGCAACCAATCTTCTAGTAGATTATTACTGTCATATTCTAACAAGATGGTGGATCCCTTGTTAGAGTCGTCCTGTGAGTTTTTGTGGCATTTCAGAATTTCATGCTTCGTGGCATTATTTTCCATTCACTTCTGTTATGCACTATAAAGTAACTATATTACGTAAAACACCACCAAATTTACAAAATATAGAGTCAAATAACACAAGATTGTTAATAAAATATAAAATCCACTACATGACAGACTAAGATCCCGCCAAAAACTCCTATTTGCCGGACTGTAAATTTAAGCGCAACGTCAAGCGGGTTTTAGTGTCAAAAGGATATTATAGAGTGGATCATTATGTGAACGATAGTGATGTCTGAAATTGACTCCTCTCTGTGCAACCACTTTAAGCTATTGTATGATGTATCGAAAATACATGTAAAAAAAATGTACCCGATCGAGTTTCTTGCCGGTTCTTCTCGATGGCTAAGTTGTTTGTCCGAACCGGTAGTAGATTTTGACGTTCATAAGCGCCTTATTAGGACCTAAACTGAATAAAGTATTTTTGAATTTGATTCTATCAAGGGAGATTTTGTGGTAAGTCAAAATTCATGCTCTGTGGTATTGTTTCCTATCCACTTCACTCGTGTATAATAAACAAACTATATTACGTAAAACACTACCTTACAAAATATAGAACCAAATAACACAAGATCTTGTATACATATACTCGTAATACCCTTGTTACTAAATGTAACATTATTTTAGATATAAATGGTGATAATTGATTATTATTATACTATTTATAGGCAAGTTTGTGTGTGAATGGTGTACCTATCTTTTAGCTGAATTTCCATAATCCCTCGTAAGTTTTCCTTTAATTTAAACGAACGGGCTCAAAAGAAGCTGCTTTGACAGCGTAATTTTTCATTTTCACAATTACATATCTATAAAAAAATATCTTAATAAACTGTGTTTTGGGTAGAATAAGGTATTCTTATTTCATATTATAATGTCTAAAACAAGATCTAAAAAGGTTTCCTACTGTACAGCATGCTCAAAAAGTATAAATAACAGCGATACAATGAAATGTAAACGTTGTTCATTGATATATCATTTTGATTGTGTCATTACGGACAATAATTAATGCTTATCCAATAATTCAGTTTACAAAACTTCGTGGATATGTCAAGTTTGTAGCAGCAAGGAACTCATAAACAGTAATGCATATACTCCAATTAATTGTTCCTCACGGATTACTCAAATCAGTACAACTGACAATTCGGGTGATTTTATTACACCAAGTATTTCATTACACGAGGAAGATTTAAGTAGTGCATTTCTCCCGACACAGATTACTTTACTCGACATTAGGAAGATTATTAAGTTAGAATCACAACATATTGAAAAGAAAATATTGGATTCTGTTAACACTATAACCATGAGTTTATTTAAAGAAATTAGCCGTATAAATGATCCAATGTCGTTTATCAACAATCAATATGAAGATCTCAAGAGTGACATCACATTAAAATTTAATTCACTTCAGATTATGCAAGATGAAAATGCAAAATTAAAGGAATCATTATATGACCTGAATAAGCGCTTAACTATAATGGAGCAATATAACCGTGCTAATAACGTGGAAATTCACTGTATACCTGAGTTTAAAACAGAAAATCTTATGAAAACTGTTATTCAAATTAGCAGAGCTACTGGCAGTAATATAAAGGAAGGTAATATAAATCGCTGTACACGTATTGCAAAAATTGATCCTAAAAGTATCAGACCACGCTCAGTCATTGTAAATTTTTCCAGTTCCCGTTTTCGCGATGCTTTCATGGCTGGTGTTATTAGATTTAATAAATCGAATCCTAAAGATAAACTCAACTCTAGTCACATAGGTATTGGTGGTGATAAAAAACCTATATATGTAGTTGAACATTTGACACCTAATATGAAATCTCTTCATGCTCAAGCCAGAATCAAAGCAAAAGACAATGGATATAAATTTGTGTGGATCAAAATGGACGTATTTTTCTTCGTAAGGCGGAATCATCTGACCATATATTTGTTCGCGATAAAGAGACTCTTGATAGACTTTTATAAGCTAGTTTATTGTATTCTATTTTTCTTTCCTTCATTATTGCTCGTGTTTTTGCTCTAGCATTAGTTTTTAATTTTTAACATTCGATATATTAAACATTTACTACCAGAATGTCAGGGGCCTTCGTAGTAAAACTCATGAAGTTAAAAACAATATTTTAAATGACGATTACGATATTTATGTTCTTACTGAAACTTGGCTTAATGATAGTGTGTATGATGGTGAGATCTTTGACAACAGATACACAGTTTTCAGACGTGACAGGTCGTCCAGTGGTTTCCATAGTGATAAAGAGGGCGGTGGAGTTTTAATAGCTATGTCAAATGCTCTGTGTGCAACTAGGTTACATACATGTGAAAGTCGTTGTGAAGATGTATGGGTAAAATTGGATATTGCCATAGATGGACGTCGTCTACAGCTTTGTATATGCGCAGTATACATTCCACGTCCTGTTAATCAAGGTATACTTGAGACTTTTGTTACCAGTGCTAATACTATGTTTGAAAATTTTTCTGAAGTCTTAATAATTGGTGATTGTAATATTAGTGATATTAATTGGTTACAATTGAATACACATCCTAGGCTCTATCTTAACAACTGTTTGGCTACATCTTTGATTGACTTTTGTTCAGAGAATGATCTAGTTCAATACAATGGCGTTCAAAATCTGAACAATAAAATTTTAGATTTAGTGCTTTCCAATATATCATCTCTTACTGTTAATAAATGCAGTCACCCTATTAGCAATATTGATGCACACCACCCTCCACTACTTATTACTTTATACAAATATACAACTATTAATCTTCAACCTTATGTCATAACCCGTTTGAATTTCTTTAAAGCTAATTATAATAATATTAATTTCGATTTGAATAATATTGTTTGGACACAAGTATTATCTGACAAGCATAGTATTGATGACATGGTTGATAACTTCTATAATATATTGTTTGAAATTCTTGATAAACACACTCCAAAAACTTCATATCCTCGCAAGCGATACCCTATCTGGTTTTCCCGCTCGCTGATATTACTTTTAAAAAACAAGTATAAATTGCGTTCAAAAATCAAAAAGTATAACAATCCTCTTGATAAATTAGATTTTGAATCACTGAAAGCTGAGAGTGATAAACTCATCAAATCTGACTTTAAATCTTACATTGATAAAGCAGAGCTTACCTTATTAAAAATCCTAAATACTTTTGGACCTATATTAAAAATATGCGTAAAAGAACTAGTAATTATCCTAGTTCTATGACCTTAGAAGCTGAAACTGCCTTCAGTGGGTATGATATTTGTAACCTATTCGCTAAGCATTTCTCATTATCGGATATTAACCTTTCTGCTAACTCGACTCAACCTTGTACTAACTCTTCTTCTGTGGAACTTCACACCTTCCCAGCATTCCATTGTAGTTCATTTAACAAAATATCTTTTACATAAGATGAAGTCCTGAAGGCTTTGAATAATATTGACATACATAAGGGGCTAGCACCTGACAGTCTACCACCTTTATTTATTAAGAACTGTGCAATTTCCCTTAGTTTTCCTACAAAATTTACATTTCTCCTCACCAACATGGTTTTTTGAAGGCAAGATCTACTAATAGTAATCTTTCCAACTATGTAGCCTATTTAACTGATTCTGGTGTTCAAGTTGATACTATTTACACTGACTTTTCGAAGGCTTTTGATAGAGTTAATCATAATTTACTTATTAAGAAACTATCTTCTTATGGAATTGGTGGCACACTGTTACAGTGATTTTCTTCATATCTTACTAATCGTCTATCAGTTGTTGTCATTGACGGTTTTCAATCTGATTCATTTAACATAATCTCTGGTGTACCTCAAGGGTCTATTTTTGGCCCGCTTCTGTTCAATATCTTTGTTAATGACATAACTCAGTGTATAGGTAACTCTTTATGTTTCATGTTTGCTGACGATCTCAAGATTACACGTAAAATACACACTATTAATGACGTTAACTTGTTACAATTTGACATTAACAGATTACTTGTTTGGTGTGAAATAAATGGTATGGCTTTAAACATAAACAAATGTTATCACATAAAATTTAGCAGGAAGAAAAACATAATACCGTCGAGCTATCACATTAACCACATTCCTATTCAAGAAGTTACATATATTAGGGACCTTGGTATCATCTTCGACAATCATTTAAAGTTTGATATTCATATTAATAACATTTGTTTATCTTCACGTAAAATTTTAGGTTTCATTCTTAGAAACAGTAGGCTTTTTAGAAACAAATCCATCAAGATACTTCTATACAGCATGCTTGTAAGAAGCCACCTTGAATATTGTAGCACTGTCTGGTGCCCTCATTATCAACTTCACATAGACCGTATCGAAAATATTCAAAGACGTTTTACTATAGCTTGTTTGTCAGGTTCTATAAAATTTGCTTCGTATAATGATAGACTGAAAGAAGTTAAACTGAAATCTTTGTACAATAGAAGAATTATGCTGAACATGACCTTTTTATACAAACTTTTCAATAACCACATTGATAATTCAGAACTTTTGAATCGATTTAATATTAATGTGCCTTCCAGACTATCTAGATTTCCTGTCTCTTTATTTGGTCACAAAAGCTACAGAACCAATTTAGGTAATTTCTCCATCGTTCCCAGACTTTCTCGACAATATAACGACCTGGTTAAAAAGATCACACCATAGACTTATTCAGTAATTCCCTATCTAATTTCAGATCTAAAATTAGTTTTTTATTTAATTAATTTCTGCAGGATCTTTTTTCCTTAATTTTTAAGTTATAGATTATCGAATGGTTTTATTTTATTATCTTCCTACTTTGTTTTTTCATAATTGTTTCTTTTACTTTTATTGGCTTCCGCATCGTATCTTTTATTCATAAATGCTGTAGTCAACTGCAAATAGTGACATAAATAATTTTTAAGTATTCGCATGTATGTTTTTTAGTTTTTTATTTTATGTTACTATTGTTGATTATATATGTTAAATAAATAAAAACATGTCTATACTATATTTTTCGCAAAAAAAAATTTACAGGTGTCTAGGTATAAGGAACAATATACGTTTTAATCATTTTTAGAACTGTCTGTCTGTTTGTATAGACACGCATCACTGCTATAGTACTAAAAACCACTCAAAGAAAATCATAAAGCATATCTTCGAGAATAACTTAATCTTTGTTTCATCAAAATGGGTTAACCCTACAAAAGTTATTGTAATTTTAGTGACAACGCGACTTACGTACGAGAGAAAAGTAGATAAGTATATGGAATTCATTTCTTAATCACTGTTTTTTTCTCTAAATTAGGATTCACATGGGCGACGTCGCGGGCACAGCTAGTTAAGAATAAAATATAAATAGTGTTACATGACATTCTGAGATTCCGCCAAAAAGTCTCGATTTTGAATATAATTTGCTCTAAGTTCATATAGAAATTTAATGACAGCCCTATTCCGTTCAACCGATACATGCTTGTAAGTTAGTACGACAAAAAGTCCACGTTTTTCGTTATCCGTGCGCAGCCTTGAAAAAGTATTTTAAAAGAAATAATTGTTTCCTTATGGCGAGTGTTTTATTCGATTTTTCACCATTGTTAATGTTTCAGAGATCTTTAATAAATAGGTGTTTTTATTTTGATAATAATGTGATATTCGTATGTCTGTCTGTCCGATTGTAAGCACAGAAGGCACTAAGTTGAAATGGCAACTAACGTTAGGGTCCCAAAGTAGCCGAATATTAGCTTGAGTTTGAGAAAAGACTAGGGACAAAATCGTATTTTTTTGTACAGTAAGAACTCATCAACTCTTATTTTGAGAAGTATTCCAGGTAACTGTTTACAAAGTAGCAATATTTATGGAGGACACTTGGCACTCGATTCTCCTTCCAAATCAATTTAAAAATAGGTGCTTTATATTTGACCTAATTGTCTAGAAAAATACATGTTGGTATGTAGCTATACTTTTGAAAGTCTTGGAAAAAACTTTAACTTAGGTTTTCTCGGTTGTTTAATAGTATAGTGACTTGGAAATGACGCCTCTATGCATCCGCAAAAACGGCTGTAATTTTCTGTTTTTTAAAAATATGTTTTTTTTTTATATATCATTTAGGAGGCAAACGAACATGCGGGTCACCTGTTGTTAAGCGATCACCGCCGTCCATAGACACTAGCAACCCCAGAGGAGTCGCAAGTGTGTTGCCAGCCTGTGTTTGGGGGATTGGAGAGAAAGGAAAAGGGGAAGGGAGAAGAGAGAGGAGGAGAGGGGAAGAGAGGAGAGATGGGTCTCCGGCGCTCTCACTGACCGAACAAACGCAAAAATGCAAGCACTGTTACTTCACGTCGGTTTTCTGTGAGTGAAGAGGGTGATACTACCCCGGAGGAACCGACCAATTCATGCTGAAACCAGTAATAGTTTCAGCGTAACTCTACCACCTACAACAACAATGAAAAGAAAAACCAAACCGACTTTCTTGTCAATTCTTCTGATGCCTGGTTTATTTTTCTGAATTGATGGTAGTTTTGACGTTCATAAGCACCTTCTCAGGGTCTAAATTGAAGAAAGTATTTTTGATTTTGACCTTTGTTCCTTTAACCGACAAAAATAGCGGTGAAGCTGCGGCAGCTCGTCAATTCAGAAAATCAGTTCGAAAAATAAAAAAAAAACAGATAGCAGTTTTCATTATCTTTTACGTCGATTTTGTATATTTCGAAAATTGCTTCATCTTTTCGTCGACCATGTATCGGATAGACTGAAGAAACATGTGTTTATAAACAAGCGAGTAAAAAAATACTCATTCAAGTGATTAAGTAAAGCATTCTCCTTTCGACTATCTCACGCCCCCTATGCAACATTATTTTTTGTCTGCGAAAGAAAAATAATTAAATTTATCTACGGACGAAGCCGAAAGCAATGTCTATTATTTAAGAATATACCAGACATAATACTTATAAATATTGTTTTGTCACTTTTTGCTCCATATTTTGAGAATCGTGCAAGGTTAACACGGTTGAAATCTGTAAAATTATAATCTATTCATATTGAAAACTTTTTTTATAACATCTCACTTATCGATATTTTTGCCAGCGTCACGGATATTATTTGGAATTAATTGCCTAGTTTAGTGGTGGATTTCTTGGTTTTACGACGAAGTCTAATCGTAACGCGCGCAATAAAAGTGGTCGTTAATTTATTATATCAGAAACTAGTTTTCCTCTCTCGGCTTTGCTCGCGTAAACTATGAGATCTATTTCCTAATAATAATTTTATTTTTATTTATCTGTCAATTGCTTATGTATAAATAAACAGATTGTAAGAATATTGTCAGTTACTATGTAACAGAGCTTGACATTGCATCCCGGATTGCCAAAGCAAAGGCCGCCTTTGGTTGTCTTAGGCCCATATGGTAAACCAAATACCTCTCCAGAAGAGTGAAACTGAAAATATTCAAATCGAACGTCAAGTCAGTCTTGCTGTATGAGTGTGAGACATGGAAGACTACCGTAGATCTCACCATGATCTTCCATGATTTTGTGGAAAATCGGTAATAACTCAGAAAAAAAGGAAAAATTCAGTGGGCCTCCTTATCCAATTAGGATAATAGTTAATTTTCTTCGAAATAGAACACGGTTTTTTAGCAAATGGCAAAAATAATTGCCAGGACAGCATTTGTATGGCACCTGTACGAGCTTACAGAGAAATACCGATATAAGATACAGTACTATTATATCTGTAAGATAATAATAATACTGCATATGAATTACTTAATAACTACAATAAATGCTTTTAAGATAATTTAAGTTTAATATCAAGATCGCATTTGTTGACTGAGAACCTTTCGTTAACTTTATTACGATTTATTTCTAGATTGCTTTTAAATTGCCCTAGAACTCAGAACTGAATTGCGTTGTTTAAACAAATAAGTAGTAAAAAAAAACTTTAATGTCAAAGGCATTATCCGAGAATCTCTCGTATACTACTTCATGGCCATGATTTTTAATTTTTCTTTATTTTAATTAATACGTTTTTGTGTCACCATTTTTAGTAATAACACATAATTCGTGCTCCAATTAACCGCGCTAGATGAATGGTTATAGAAATTAGTTATACCAATATAGTAAATGCGCTAAATCTTCTATCCAATAACATTTAGAACTCTAGTCTAAAAGAGATTGTTTTTTGCGTGTTTGGATACGTTAATCTTTACAATTACCAGTACTACCATATCTTAGGTTAACCCTAGTATATACAATAGAGAAATAACATGGAAAATCGTCGCTGACATGCCGGCTTACAAGTTTATTGTACCACGGACTGATGTTAGAACACGTCACACCAAAAGAGAGTCATCGTTCAGCCGACGACGTATTGGTGATTGTAAACTCTGAGAAATCCACAGTTCTATACTCTTCCCACATACAGTAGTACTACTACAAGAACATTTCTCAGGTTCTCGTTTCCTCACGAAGTTTTCCTTCACCGTCAGCCGATACTGTTACCAATTTCAATTAGCACGCGAATTCCGAAGACTTGTTTGGTACGTGCCGGAGTTCGAACCTGTTACATTTGTATGATATTCCACTAGTCAAAGCATTAAACCATGACTTCTTTTTATATAGCGATACTAAGATCTAATGTATTTACGTTACCGTGCAATTCTTATTTATTCAACAACTAATTCGTATAGAAAAAGGTACTGAAACAAATATCACATTATATATCCTTTTACTGATTGTTTGTATTTCTGTGTCACAAAGTGAGATATTTTAAAACAAGGGTTATAAAAATTGAAAATGTAAAAGCAGTCCAAATCAGTCAGTAGTAATCTTAATAAAAGTTTAATTGTATGCCGACTAGATAACGGTCTTTATAATTGAAGGCTGATTCCGGAAGTGATATCTACTACCGAATGATTCCAAACAATTTACTGAACTGCGAAATTAGGTGCTAATAAGTATTTAAAAACTTGATCTTTTCCAGAGACAATCGTTCATTAACCTTGTTAAGTTTAAGGAAAATGTTTGTACTAATTCTATTGAATTGTTTTTATTTTCGACTAGCTGTGCCGGCGACTCCGACCGCATGGTATCTAATGTAAAAACAGTGACTAATAAAATCATCTGAATGTATTAAGCCTATTTACATATCTACTTTTCTCTCATACTTACGTCGCGTCGTCATTAAAATCACAATAACTTTTGATATAGTGAACAGATTTTAATGAAAAAACTACTAAACGTTAGTAGAGGATATGCCTTACGATTTTTAACTAAGGTTTTATCGTGAACGTAATAATTTAGTAGTGATGCGTGTCTACACAAACCGACACACAGTGGAAGGTATACGGAGCCTCATTTTCAAAGGATTTTTGAAAAATGAAATATATTATTTTATAGTTTTAAGTATAGGTACAGTTTTATCAAAATGGTCATATCATTGAATTATTTAGCAATGTCATGTTTTATTTTTACACTATATAATGTGGACTTCTAAATTTAAAATGGTCTTTTCTTCTTCCTTTCCCTTTCACCTTTCACCTTTTTGTGTTTTAAGATGTAACGCTGAAACTTACACGTATGATTACCGAAGTATACCCGAGATACGGAACGTATGTCGTGTTAAACATATTGAATGTAGGATGAAAAAAAGATAATTGGAACGTAAAAGGGGATGGAAAGACAATAGAATAGCACGATGAGAGTGAAGGAGTAAATAGATAAGGAATAACATAACGCGAAAGAGAAGTGTTATTGTTATTATAGTAAGGGAATTGATTAAAGAAGACGTTTCTTTGCGGAAATCCATTATTAAATATTGTAATGGATAAGTGAATAAATAACGCCCATTACAATATTTACAGCAAGAGAGGCGAAAAAAAAGGACGGCGAAAGGTAGTTTTTTTTTTGTCGAACTGACTACGCTTTTGGCCTAGCAAGGTCTTAACAGCTTCACTGGACTACTAAGGCGAGCGCTTACGGCACTCAGCCGATTTTATTTGGTACAACTAGCTCAAGGGTGCACGGCACACATTGGGCTGTTCCCTAAGCGAATCGTAGTCATTTTCATTTAAACGAGGATGATAGAGTTTTTATTTTTTTTTGTACTTCATAGGTCTAATTTAAAACATTTGACCACAATCTAAAAACACTATCTTTATATATAGGTGGGAGGATAAACACCCGCAGGATTCTAGGATATATAGGACCATTCACGGTCATGTGTCACATATAAAATAATAATATCAAAACAAATACTAATAAGCAACAAAGATAACCTTACCTAAACTTTGTTGTGAGAATTTTAAAAGTATAAACACAATCGTAATAAGCCTAGGTGCAATAACCGGTAACGAAAGCTGTAATGAGTGACCCAAACGGACAATAAACTGTTTTGTCTTGTTCGTGCCGTTCCTACATTCACTTTTAAGTGAAAATGGAGTCACCTGATGGTCATTTACACTACGCTTTCACATAGACGCGTAGAGGCTTGCATATAATTTTTGTATTTTTCTAGATAATTAGGTTAAATATTAAGCACCTAATTTTTTAATTGATTTAGGACGAGAATCGAGTGCTGAGTATCTTCCATAAATATTGCTACTGTCTAAGCTTTCAGCCTGTATGATTATTTTGTTTGTGTGTATGTAACTGTACTCCTTCTAAACAGCTGGACCGATTTTGATGATTTTTTTTGTGTGTGTTCTAGTATATTCAAGAATGATTTAGATAGAGCTACACAATTGGACACGGTATGTGGCGCTGCGGCTGAATTTTAGGTTTTTGAAGTGAAAACTTCTTTAGGCGCGTTGAGCGGTATTTTTGGCATGAGATAAAGTTATGATTTCGCGTTATGACATGCCAGTAAGCAAGATCGGTCGTATTACGCTTGCACAGCTTGCTTCAGATAAGTGACGCGCAGTATAGAGGTCTGTGTACATCGTATATTGATATCTTGTGTTGAGATTGTGCAGCTTATCATATATATGATCAATTAATAATTTTAATTGCAAACAAACAAATAATTTACATTACAGATAATATAAAAAATTAAATCAGAACACAGTTATTGTATTCTATCGAGTTTTCACTTCCATTGGCAGTCCATGTGACTACCTCGATTTTTTTCTATCAACAAGTCAGAATAACTGCGTTTTATGTAAATTTATTTGTATATTGTTGTAGGTGATAGACCACGCTGAAGCTATTCTTGGTTTCAGTATGAATGGATCGGCTCGCCCGGGGTAGTACCACCCTCTCACAGAAAACCGACGTGAACTAACAGTACTTGTATTATTGCGTTTTGTTCGGTCAGTGAGAGCGCCGGAGGCCCACCTCCCCTTCCCTTCCCTTCTCCTCTCCCTTCCCCTCCCTTCTCCTCTCCCTTCCCTTCCCCTTTCTTCTCCCTTCCCCCAATACTCTAAACACAAGCTGGCAACGCTCTTACAACTCCCCTGGTGTTGTTGGTGTCTATGGACTGCGGTGTTCACTTAACATCAGGTGAGCCACCAATCCGTTTGCTTCCTATATGATATAAAAGAGAATGTTATTTAGGCGATGACACCCTTAATTGAAGATTGAATCCCCAACTGATATTTACTATCGCATGATTGTAAGTCATTTACTTAATTGCAAGTGTTAAATGTTACTTGACCTTTTTCAAAGACATAATAGTTCATCCATTTCCATTAAGTTTAAGGAAAATGTTTTTATTAATTCAATTTTATTGTTTTTATTTTCTATAATAATTATGTCAATGATTATTACAAGTCGTTACAAGTTACAAATCATACCTTTAACGAGCAATTCTTGTATATTTTTATATTTCTATGTATTCAGGATCTCGGAAACGGCGTCATATATTTCCGTGAAACTTAGTATGTAAGTGGTTTCGGGGACGATAAATCGATATAGCTAGATTTTATTCATAGAACATTTTTTTTACTGAGTTTTCAGACAATGAAAACCTATAGCTAGAGTATAAAGGTAAATTTCGCCGCCGCTGTCAAAAGAAAAATTGCTCAGATTGAAATCGGTTGCTTCGAAAATCCGTGTAACCCTCGGTCGAATTCTAGTGACAGCAGAAGAGATATATATATATATATATATTTTGTAAAAAAAAAAGTCAATTTTATAAAGCAAATCTAACAGCTCATTTTAATTTAAAAATTCATAATATTTTTATTAACTTAAGTGATATTCAAATGAATTTAACGGACTTATCGTCTACTTCCGGTACCGTTACAATACATTTGAGACGCGACCGGAACATTAACACCAGCGCCACTCCGTTATAGAACTCGGTCTATAAAAGGCAAGATTGGATACATTTCTATGTCAAAGTTATTGTAGGGTGAAGCCCTACTTGAATATTTACATAGTCACAATTTTTATAGAGTGTTACTCGGTTTTCCTGACTGTAGGTCCGATCCCTCGGCAGGGAGCCCATAAGTAGGCTGCTAGCGCGATGCAGTGTAACACAAAAACTTACATCACTCCTACAACACTACTCTATCACCTCCACACACGTGCACGCTCATACGCTTACACATGAAAGTGGAAGGGTTTTATTTTTTCCCCTTATCAAACTGAAAAAACTCTAATTTTCCGATAATAAATACATGGAGGAGTTGTTGTGTGTATACTTGGTACACATATACGTCTCAACAACTCATACATATATAAATAGTTAGCTAGGCTAGCTAAGGTAGGACGCGATTTGCATGTAACAGGCAACAGCCAAGCCGAGGTATGCCGCGCACCCTTGAGCTAGTTCCCAAAAATAAAATCGGCTGAGTGCCTTAAGCGCTGGCCTTAGTAGTTCTGTGAATCTGTTAAGACCTTGCTAGGTCAATAGTGTAGTCAGGTCGAAAAAAAAAATTTGTTTTTCTTGACTGACCGACTGTACGTTTATTTATTACAAGTCAAAAGTGGGATAACCTGTGGGAGTCCAGTAGGTTTAGTTGACAATACTGTGTTTTTGGGTATTACACTTGATTCGAAATTATAATGGAGTCCTCATATAAAAAAAATGACGGGAAAATTAAGCTCTGCTGCGTTCACAGTACGAAATATCCGCCATTTAACAGATATTGCCACTGCCAGGTTGGTCTACTTCGCTTACTTCCATAGCTTAATGACTTATGGTATTTTGTTGTGGGGTACAGCAGTTGAGCTAGAAACCATAACCCTATTGTAAAAACGGGCAGTTTGAGCAATTTATAATATGGGGTCTCGCGAATAATTAAGGACTAAGTTTCAGGAATTCGGTATCTTAACTATGCCGTCCCAATATATTTTTGATAATTTAATGTATGTCAGCAAAAACTTAGATATGCTGGATCAAGTAAAAGATCAACATAATTTAAATACTACAAACTGCAACAAGTTGGTCATTCCAT
>JACEII010000145.1:402006-491818 GCA_014332785.1 Antheraea mylitta | reverse complement strand
GATAAGGGAAAAAAATAAAACCCTTCCACTTCCATGTGCGTGCACGTGTGTGGAGGTGATATGTGTAATATTGTCACAGTAATGTGAGATTTTGTGTAACTCTATCGCGCGAACAGTGTACTCAAGGGCTTCACACCGAGGGAATGGACCTAGGCTTGAGTCGCTGCCGAGGGGGGCCTAATCTGGTGTGCGGGAGCGAAATTTACCCCCAGACCACGGCGGCGTGATCTGTGGTTACGCGGGCGTGGGCGTGAACACACTCTGTTTGGAGAGACAGGCTGGTACTGATCGTTCGCTGCCGTTATTTCATCGGGAGGATCGGTAAAAATATGTCGCGGGCGTCTTTTGTAGCGAGCAGCGTTAGGTACGGTTTCGTATTTTGCAGCGGATACCACTAACGGACTGTTTTCGATGAGTGAGTTGTTTTCCAACCCGGTGGTAATTCTGACGTTAATAAAGTAGTTTTGATTTTGAATCCTAATAACCTAATAGGGAGTTTGTGAAAATTTATAAATGTTTTTCACTCTTTGACGCACAAACTACTGAACGAATTTTGATGAAAGTTCACAGTAATATAGTATATACATAAGAATAACACATAAACTATAATTTATATAGCTTTTGTTTGCTAAAATATATAAATTCTGAGATCTATCTTGACCTAAACAGCACGACCGTTAAAGTTAAGATAAGATAATATCTAGCGCCATCATGTAGCCTGGAGGATTCACGTCGTCTGTGTGGTTATATGTGACACACTGTGATGCAAATGATCTTTAAAGTCCAGCATTTTATTTTAGCGTCCCTAGCGTCCCGGTCAGAGAATGACAGTTCTCTATGTAGCGCGTGGGTTTAAATTTTGAAGCCCTTGAATACTAGTGTTTTAAGCGCCTGTAAAATTTGTCTAATCGTTATTTTGAATTGAAATCTAGACTATTACAATTACAAAGTCTTCTAATAAACATAGCTTCTTTTCGTAATTGATATATAAATTATTTATAAATATTTGCCGCTGTACGCGCAACACTAAAAAACTACAAAAAAATTTAGATCGATTTTTACTTTATCTTTACTTCCTCGAACCATAGTTATTAAAGAAAATATGATCAGAATAGCTTCATTCAACAAAACGTTATTCAAGTTTTAATAAATTACGTTTTTTTTATAATTTCTACGCGTTTTCTTGCTGTGGACAAATGGGGCAAGCGGTGTCATACTTATATTTTCCCCTCTGTATTTATACATGTAATATATTATATTTCACATAGTATATATAGACTATATTATAAAAACAATGAAGGGTGCAGACCAAATCGCTGGTGTCAAGTGATGTAATAAATTATCATATAATAATTAATAAAAAATAATTGAATAGTTCACGTGAGCAAAACCGCGGACACAGCTATTAAATGAGCATTGAAGAGAAAAGATTCCAGTTATATCTTTCTATGAAATACTAGTTTTTGCTTGTGGCTTGGTCTGCATCAGTGTATACTTTGAAAATAAAATACAAGTGGTTAGTTACTCTTGACGACAATGTAGATTGCTATTTTAAGTATTTCTTAGTATATCCGCTACAAATAAAAAATCATTTTTATAACAATAGTAGAGAAAGCAACACACCGCAACTTTGTCAGCATTATATTAAAGTATAATTATTAGTATTAGTGGCAATTAAAATGGATAAAATTAGACAAAAAAGGAATAAAGCGACATCAGTATACCAGGTGAAAGGTTATACACTTCCAATATTCTAGGATATACCACTTCATGGTCAAATATATAAAATTATAATATTAAAACAAATACTAACAAACAACCAAGAGACCTAAGTCATAGTTCATATAACACACAGTTTGGAAACTCCCTATAAACGCTCGCACCGGTTCACTCACACAAACATGCGCATCGACATGACCCCTAAGCGAACCTCGTGGTGCTGTCCATAGAATTCCTTTTAAAACCTCGCGTCGATGCGCGTTGTTGTGTGAGTATGCCTTTTTTTTTCGAAATGTCTACGCTATTGACCCAACAAGGTCTTAACAGCTTCACCGGACTACTAAGGCGAGCGCTTAAGGTCCTCAGCCGATTTTATTTTGGCAACCAGCTCAAGGGTGCACGGCACACTTCGACTTGGCTGTTGCCTGTTGCATGCAAAATCGCGACCTATCTTAGCTAACCTAGCTAACTATTCATATATGTATGAGTTGTTGATACGTATATGTGTACCAAGCATACACGCCTCAACAACTCCTCCATATATTTATTATCGGAAGATTGAGAGTTTTTCAGTTCGATAAGGAAAAAAAGTAAACGCTTCCACTTTCATGTGTAAGCGTGTAGGCGTGCACGTGTGTGGGGGTGATGGTGTAGTGTTGTAGCAGTGATGTATATTAGTGTGTCACCGTATCGCGCAAGCAACGCACTCAAGGGCTCCCTACCGAGGGATCGAACCTAGGCTTGAGCCGCTGCCGTTGGAGGCCTAATCGGGTAAATGTGAGTATGCCGTTTTCGAGCGTCTGTTCGTAGTTTCCGTACTGTGACTCATATTTATACTATGCCTAAGTTAAGGTTTGATCTAAAAGTTTCAGAAGTAAATAAAATAATAAGCCTAAGTGCAATGACCTGTGCTAAAAGTTACAATGGTCGAAGTTACAATGGTCGACCCGGAAGTAAAAACTTTCTATAATAAAACGAGCAATAAATCCTTTTGTTTTGTTCCTGACGTTCCCATGTTCTCCTTCAAGTGAAATCTCCCGACAATCATTGTCACTGTGCTTTAACATAGACGCGTAGAAGATTGTGTTTATTTTTTGTATTTTTCTATACAATTATACCAAATATTAAGCACCTTTGTTAACTTGATTTAAAACAAGAATCGAGTGCAGAGTGTCCTCCAGAAATATTGCTACTGTCTAAAAAGTCACCTAGTATAAAAAATAAATAAACAATATGAAGTGAAAAGTGTAAAATAACTAAATTAAATTAAAGAAAAAATATTGAAAAGGATATAAGGTAGCGCATATTAAAAAACATTTTTAAAATAAAATAAGCTATTAGGGTTACGTCACAAAATTAGCATTTTTTATCAAAAAAAATATATATATAAAAAAAAAAGATATCTATTTTGCTGTCACTCCGATTCGAACACGGATTTTCGAAGCAGCCGATTTTCATCTGAGCTATTTTTGTTTTGAATTTTACCTTTATATGATAGCTATGTTTCTTTCATTACCTGAAAACTCGGTTAGAAAAGTTTTCCATGTATGAAATCCTGCTAGATCGATTTATCGTCCCCGAAACTACCTACGTACTAAGTTTCACGGAAATCGCTGACGCCGTTTCCGAGATACTGAATATATAATAATATACAAGATTTGCTCGTTTAAAGTTATTAGATAAATAATATAATAAGATAAATCTTTTAAATTTTTTTTATTACTTTATTTATATGATACAAAATACATAAATTAAATAATTGACATAAGTTTCATTTGTACGCACTGTTGATTTCGACTGGGTTATATTTTTTTTATATTTTATTAGCGGACCAGTAAATACTAACGTCCTCTGTTGTTTATTTTACTAAATTATTATTACATGTACAAAGAAGAAGCAAAAAAATACGACAACAAAAATTTGCTATGCTCATGTATCCGTCCGCGAAAAAACCTGATATACAAAATAGCGGACTATTAAAATCATTCGGCACGTATTTTCTAATTGTTATTTACTTTTCTCTCGTACTTAATTCGCGTCGTCATTAAAATTGTAATAACTTTTTATAGGCCGAACCGATTTTAATTAAACAAAAGTTAAATGTTACTGGAGGGTATGCTTTATGATTTTCTTATCGAGACTTTGTTTGTGGATAAATAAATTAACTTGTTATGATGACTTTATTAATCGCTGTTTTTTTACGTGAAACCTATGCGGACAAAGTCACGGGCTAAACTAGTAAAAAATAAAATCGCTTAAGAAACATCAGAACGTAGATGTTTTTAACTATTCTCTCTCTGTTTGTTTATATATATCGGCGGAGCCACTGTTGACCTGCGATACCGCGCTATTGACCATATCGGGGGTGTTACTAATGACCTCAAACGCTATTGGTTGAAGTTGTCGGCTGTTCATTATTTACCCCGATGTAAGAGCCAATGGTTGAAGATATCGGCTGTTTATGTATTTTGATACCTTAGAGGCGACTGATGACTACTGGGCATACTCGCTCATACAGTTGAGCTAGTCACACCTACGGATTATTCGTACTATAGTCCGTGTTGTGATTATGTATCAGTTAATATTTTATTCGATTGTTCTCAGTAGATTGCTCGATCAAATTATAACCATGACGTCACTATAGATGACATCATACATGGACGTCATTTTATCACAGCCCCGACATATAAATAGATTTATAATAATGTATAGAATTCTGTGCCAGATAATTATAGCTACTTGTTTCTTCACTATTTTTAATTATAAAAATAATTAAGTTTTTTTCTACGACACGTGTATTTAACTAAATGTACAAATATTAATTAAACGTATAAAGCTAACTTAAATATAAAAAAATACGACTTAATAGTGTGATTTTAATAAGCTAAACAATGACAATTGTATAAAATCTAACTACGACTTAAATTCGCGTAAGTTAAAAAGAAAACAACTCATTTAACAATACTCACAAAACTTTATAGCCCAATTAATAAAAATGATTAAATATAATAAAGAAGAGTTTCTCATAATTACGATTAATTAATAATTGTAAGTTTATTATTGTAAAAAATACGTTATGAGATTTATTTATAAAAAGTCGAGTGTTTGCATTATTGTTGACTTGCACAAGAAGTTTAAATATATTTAGGTTATATGCACGATATGTTAAGAGGAGTTAGTGGGACTGTAAAATAAAAAAGGCAAATAGAAAGGGAAAACAAAAACACCCTGAATTTTTGAAAGTCTATAATTTCTTGTAACTCAAGTTTTTTTGGATATTTTCGAAATTCCCTTTAACGGTACCGTGTGTCCCCGCATGCTCCCACAAAAAAAAAAACCTGATGATAAGTGTTTTAGATTTGAGGTTAACTATCGGTATGTTTATTTTTTATTTGTTATACATTACATAATTGTTATAAATTGTTACGTTATTATTTGATAAGTAGTATATTCTACTACTTTTTGATATACTACATATTTTGTGTACAGATACATAAAAATTCTTAGTCTTCTGAAGCTATTTATATATCGGGGGAGCCACTATTGACCTACGATACCGCGTTATTGACTATATCGGGGTTGTTACTAATGACCTAAAACGCTATTGGTTGAAGTTATTGGCTGTTCATTATGTAAGACGGCATTAGTTGGAGGTACTGGCTGTTTATGTATTTTGATACATTGAAAGGCGATCAATGAGTAGATCCTAGGCATACTCGCTCGGACAGTTGGGCGACTCACACCTACGGATAATTCCTCGTAAATATAGTCAGTGTTGTGTTTCTGTATCGGTTAAAGTTTTATTCGATCATTCTTGATAGATTCATCGATCAAATCATAAACAAGACGTCATTGTGAATGATGTTATACTTCTATATGGACGCTATTTTATCGCTGGCCCGACATATGTTTTAATTTTAACCTCATCAAATAGATTTAATATCTTTTTTTAGCTAAAGAAGTATAACTTCTTAAGTACTCATACGTTTTTATTGCCCAGAGTAATAATAATCTTTATGAAAGACTGCAATGTCGTTTTGTTGTTGATGTGTATTGTATATCGCACAAACAGATGACGGTTTTTAAGATACTTGACCGGTTTCAATATCTATTTTTCTCTCTAATGCGAATTGTTTTAATATAAAATCTGTCAAATGCAGTAAGTCTAGTCTTTCCAGAGTAGATACTGATGCCGTAAAATGTTCTATAAATAGATCTAGGCTATTAGAAGTCGATAAATAATCTGTAATAGGTAAAAAATTATTTAATTAATGGATACATAACATTCTTCTTTATTCTTTATTATTCTAACGGATTTGGGATCAGCGCGTGTGCAGGCTACACTAAAACTTGGATTCCTTAGTGTTTTGGATCCTTAGTGCTGTCACTTGTAGAACTTTCTGCAGCTCGTTTCGTGCCAGGGAAAAAGTTAGGTGCGGTTTCTGATAGCATACAAATACAAATGTATACAAGTTTGTATAAAAATCAGCCTGCTGGTATCGTTTACCATTGAAAAAAAATCACAAGCTTTTTTTTCGAACTGACTACGCTATTGACATAGCAAGGTCTTAACAGCTTAACCGGCC
Source organism: Antheraea mylitta (assembly GCA_014332785.1). Taxonomy (NCBI): domain Eukaryota; kingdom Metazoa; phylum Arthropoda; class Insecta; order Lepidoptera; family Saturniidae; genus Antheraea; species Antheraea mylitta. The sequence goes on along the minus strand of JACEII010000145.1, from coordinate 485,513 downwards.
TACTTAAGCGAGCGTTTAAGGCACTCAGCCGATTTTATTAGGGCAAATAGCTCAAGGGATCTCAAACTTGGGCACACGTAATGTTTGGGTCACCCTTTAATTATAATTATTATCAATTAAAGTTGCAGTTTTAGACACTTAAACAACGTTGAGGTCTAAATCATCATTTGAATTTATTAAATGTATTCCTACCACTCAATCATAAAAGTTTTAAAAAAAAACAGCGATACTGTTAAATTCCTAGAAAACAACAAAGACCTGCACAATTTCTATACTTCAATGACATTAACAGACAGACAAACAACCAATGAAGGAGACACAAAAACACATAAACATTGCTATTTTTAAGACATTTCATTATAATGCATGCAAATTAGTAACAACTTTCTTATGACGGCAATAGATTTTTTCCTTTAATATCGTGTCTAAATAAATGTTACTGCAAATATGTAACATTATATAAGGGCTTGAAATATTCGGATCCTATCTAATATTATAAATTGGAATGTGAGTTTGTTTGTAACGTTTTCAGGTCGTAACCACTCAATGCAATCGTGTAATTTTGGAAACGCGTTAGGAGTACAGAAAAGGTCCATAGATCGCATTTCAAAACATTATAATAAATGTGTTATCTTTTGAATTCTCATAAGAATTATAGTGTGAATAATAATACATTTCGGAATTTGTTTATTGAAATTAGGAACATTAGTATTTTTTTTTTAACTGGCTACGTTATTGGCCTTACTAGCCTTCACAGCTTCACCGGAGCTTAACCAGGAACATTCGTGTTTTATGTATTTATTAGCACTCTGGGTAATAATGATGTACATTTTTATAAAATCTATTAATCAATCATACGTATGATGAGCTGCAAAATATCAATATTACGTATACATAAGCCACTATGCTTATGCGCCGACAGTCTGACGCAAGCCGCGCAAGCGCTATACGGCCGGTCATGCTTATGTAGCATGTTATAACGCGAAATTATAAATTTATCTCCTACCAAAAATATTGCTCAACGTGCTTAAAGAAGTTTTCACCTCAAAAATCTCAGCTCCCAAATCAAATCTGCAATAACACAAGCCGCGTGCAAAAGCTAGTATGTATATAAAATAACATCGAGCTGATAATAATAATTGATTGATAAGAATGATTAAATAATCAATGTAATATTACTTCTGTTTACAAATCTGTTTTTTTATAAGTTATTGACCTCGAAGCATTAGTTATAGACGTCCGCTAGACCACAACGAATTGAAACTAAATGGATTTATTCTCGACACAGATCAACACTCCACATTATTTCCGATATAAATAATAACCCAGTTCGTAGATATTTGGAAACCATCAGTGTTATAAAGAAAAGTTAAATACGTATTAAATACTTGCTTTAAAAGGTTACGTTTTAAATGCACCGCGGTCGCTGAATGTTCGCCATCTTGCTTTTTTGTCTCGCTTTGATTAGGTTAGGTTAGACTTGCGTAAAAAGGATAACGCGAACTTGTCTCGGGCAAGAGCGGTGCATTTAGTACGAAACCTTTTCAGAACAAATTTTTAAAACGTATTTAACCTTTTTGTAACAGCACTGCATATTCCTACTACAAAATCGGGCATTTAGAGCAATTTATAAAACTAGTGGGCGCCCAGTGGTCAACATTCGACCATAGTTAATTGTTTTTTTTTTAAGTTTGAACTTTATTAGAGTTATTTTGTCAAAGGGTATACTATATAATACTTCTATAATCAAAGGTTTTCATCATGGCTACTCAGTTTTTTGCCATTTGCCATGATCTTTATTATATAATCATTAAAAAAAATCTTTGTGTAAATGAAAATGAAAATTAATTATAAATTGGAAACAAAAACCACGTGGTAAAGCTCAAATTTTAACCAAACATAATTTTACGAAAATAAAGAAATTTATGGCAACCCCATGACACAATTTTCAATTAATTTTACACGACACCATGGGGTGATATTACTGGGTGGTATTCGATTAAATGTTGTCTGTTCATTATGAGAAACAGTGATATGCCCAGCAGTATCATCGTTTGGAAAAGTAATGGATCCACAATACAATCAAATGGTGAATACAAGACAAAGACGTTTTTAATACTACCATTAACATTTGAAAATAAATTCTTTTTTGTTGATACATGAGGTTGAATTGCCACATTGTAACCGCGAATGTCTAAGTCATGGATAACTTTTATGAACAAAATCCTTATTTTGATTATACAAAGTATTATTTGGCTCATTTTTTTATTAATTCATCATTTGAAGTGAGTTCACCATAAAAAATAACAAACATTACAATAATAGTTATATTTCATAATATTATTGTTGAATGTAGGATGAAAAATGGTAATTGGAACGTAAGAGTTAAAAAATACATACAGTTGAACATAGCAACCTCTTTCATAACCTCTTTTGAACTTCGTAATTATTGACGGCTGTCAAAATGTCTTTTATATGTACATGTGTGTATATGTTGTGTAAAATTCGAGTAGTAGCGTGAGTAGTGCATATTTTAATAAATTTAATGTACTTCTAATGCATTTTATATAAAATAAACAGCTTTCTGCACTTCTCCGCCATATAAACTTTAACTATGCCAAATTTCAAACTCACCCGTTGACGAGAAATAGGTTAGAAAGGGATACAAAAAATTTGCTTCACGTATTAATATATATAAACTTAACTATGCCAAATTTCAAATTCACCCGTTGACGGGAAATTGGTTAAAAAAGGGTACAAAAAATTTGCTTCACGTATTAATATATAGATAGCGCCTCGCGAATCATTAAAGACTAAGTTTCAGGAATTCGATATCTTAATTTTGTTTTCCAAATACATTCTTGGTAAGTAATGTATGTCTGTAAAATTTAAATAAGCTGGATTTAGTAAAATACCAACATAATTTAAATACTAGTAACAGTAACACATGGGTCATTCCATGTTTCATAGCTCACTAAGATTAATACAGTTTTTTAGGTAATAGCGTTAGGTTTTGTAACAAAGTCTTAAATTAAAGCACATTACCAATTTGCCGGATAATGAGTTCAAACACCATGTCAATCAGATATTAATGTCTAAATGAATGATGGTGATGTCTGGAAATGACACTCCTCTCTGTGCATCCACTAAAAACGTATGTAACTATATGTTTGTAATAATATATATCATGAAAAGATAAACCAGATCAAGTTTCTTGTCGGTTCTTCTCGATGTCTAGGTTGTTTTGAACCAATGGTAACTTTGACGTCCTACTAGGGGAAGGGGGATATGGCTATGCAGTGGGTCCCTTCCAGGCTGGTAATGATGGTGTTATTCCTATAAAATTTCGTACCTTTTCTGTAATTTCATAATTATATATCGGCTTTGTCAGAAATATGTAAATATCAGCACATCTCTTTTTAAATATGTAAATCATTTCAAATCGCATGACAATAAATGTTTGTGATTATATAATATTATAAATAACTATAGTTTTCAAACAATATACGTGGCCTAAAGTCATACTTGATTAGTCAGTGGCCCCCTACTCCGCTGATAGTTTAATAATCCGTCTTTATGACAATAATCAATGTAAATTAATTATGTTTAAACAATGGCGTGCGAATTACTGAAGGCAGAATTATTCTGTTGTTTGTTATTATTGCAAATAAATTGAGTTCAATCTGTTCAAACATTGTAACAGTCGATTGTTTATATAATTGTTGTTCTTGTATGTGAGAAAAATATAGAACTGTGGATTTTTCTGAGCTTGAAATCGCCAATATATCGACGATTGGCGTTATGATTGTGCACATACCTTCCTTCGGGAAGGGGTTTATGGCCTTACAGTGTGTCTCTTGTTGGCTGATGATGGTGATGAAATAATTATCTATACTTCTTTCTATACTAATATTATAAAGAGGTAAAGTTTGTGAGGTTGCAGGAAGTAATATCTGGATCTACTAATTTTTTTAATGATAATTTTTATAATTCTTTTACCAATAGAAAGCCACGTTATTTGTGAGTGTCATAGGCTATATATTAACTCGAAAAATGAAAAGACTTTTTTGTGGTAGTCGGATTTGCAAAGTAAGTCCGAGAAAAAACGGTCGAACGAAAACGTTTCTTTCGAACGCTGCCTTAACGATGAGAGTTATATGATTAAGTTCTAGAGAAAAGTTGTAGAGCTCGATAATGCCTACAAAAGAGTCATCGACAGCACTATGTCTAATTTTTTATACTTAGGTCACAAAAAGTATATTAAGTGATGTTTATAGATCATATTATCAACAACAATTATGAATTCTTATCAATATGTAATGATATAATAACTGAGCCACAGCAACGCGTGGCCGAGTCTGCTAGTATATATACTTAATTTAGGTATATATAAATAAATTTAGTGTCGATGGATTTTCCAGCTAATTTCCGAAATGACTGAACCAATTTTAATAAAAGTTTAAAGGGCAGATAGAGGAATTTCACAGTATTATCTACGCTATATCATTACGCTTTTCCATGGAAGGTACGTGGAAATAATAATATTTACTAGAGATAACTTATACAAAAACAATTATGGGAATTAAAATGGAATAAGGAAATTATAGTACATGTAAATATCAGTCAAACATATGAAATGTGATATCTAGTTCTTGTGAAACAAAACAACAAAATTTAACAAAGTAATTGTGCTGATGCGCTGATAATATCCAGGGCAACATGTAAACGAACAATCAGACCTAACTATCCTTTTGTTCTATAATTATGCCATTATTATTAAAAACAAAGCGCACTATATATTTTTTTCTTTTCTTATTCTTCTGTTCTCCAGACTCTTGGTCCGCACCTTTTCTTTGCTTCCAATTTTTTTTTATTGTCTGCGTGAAAAATCATATCTGTGTGCAACTATTGGGTGTTTTTTGTATATTTAATATTATTTTAACTTAACGCTACGCAATATTTAGTAGGTTGTAGAGCCACGCTGAAGCTATTACTGATTTCAGCATTAATGGGTCGGCTCGAACGAGGTAGTAACACCCCTCTCACAGAAAACCGACTTGAAATAACAGTGCTAGCATCGTTGTGTTTCGTTCGGTCAGTGAGAGCGCCGGAGGCCCACCTCCCTTCCTCTATCCCCCGTTCCCTTTCCTTCACCTTCTCTTCTCCCATATACAGGCTGGCAACGCACTTGCGACTTCCCTGATGTCGCTAATGTCTATGGACGGTGGCGATCACTTAATATCACGTGACCCACCAGTTTGTTTGCCTGTTTTGATATAAAAAAAAATACGCTTTAAACTCCAAGTTAAATACGTAATCGAGAACTTGCGTCACAACTATACATTTAAATTGTGTTTAGCTAACTTTCACTAATTAACTGGCGGTCGCATGTTTCACACTCGGTTAGACCAGTAATAGTGTTACATTTTAAAAACAAAATTCCAATAGTAGTATATTCTGTGGGTGGTAGAGTCACGCTGAAGATATTGGATTCGGCATGAATAAGTCGGCTCGCCCGGGGTAGTACCACCCACTCACAAAAAACCGACGTGAAGTAACTGTGCTTGCATTGTTGCGTTTGGTGTGGTCAGTGAGAACCCTGGAGATCCACCTCCCCTCCTCTCGCCCCTCCCTCCTTCCCTCCCCTTCCCCTTCACCCAAACACAGGTTGTCAGCGCACTTGTGGCTTCCCTGGTGTTAGAAGTGTCTTTGGACGACGGTGATCACTTAACATCAGGTGACCCGTCTGTTCGTTTGCATCCTATGTTATAAAAGAAAAAAAATCCAGTACCTTTTCAACCTTCTAGATTATTGTTCAAGCCATTACGCCCACTCTTATTCTTATATTACCAATAATCTTTATATATATGTAGTCCGGTGAAGCTGTAAATGCTTTGCAAAGCCAATAGCGTAGTCAGTTCGAGAAAAAAAAATGATATATATATTTCATTTGTTATAATAAAAATAATAAAGCCCCATTTATTTCCGATCATTACATACTTTTTAAAGATACATTTGCATTTTAGCAAAAAAAAAAAAATGTTGATTTTATAATACTTGTTGAATACTATCGTTGATGTCATTACCATCGATCGGAACCCCTTCTCGGGTAAAGGCCTCCTCCATCCCCTTTCCCTCAAGCTGTTTATAGCAGTATAACAACAAATTTTTGAAAATCTCAACTGGCAGTCGGAAGGAATAAGAATCAACCAAGATCGACTTACTCATTTTTGATTTGCGGATGATATTGTTCTTTTCGCTGAATTAAGTGAAGGTCTGGAAAAGATGATAAATAGCTTTAATAAGGAAAGTGTAAAAGTAGGCCTCCAAATGAACGAAGATAAAACAAAAGTAATGACAAACAGCCTCACAAATCATATAAACCTTAACGGAAAACCGCTTGAATATGTGAACAGCTACATATACCCGGGAAAACAAATGTCATTTGAATATAAAAATGGAGAACAAGAGGTTGAGCGACGTATTAACAAGAGCTGGAAAATTTTATGGTCCTTGAAAGAAATCCTAAAAGGGGATCTTCCCATGCACCTAAAGAAAGCTATCCTAGAAACCTGTGTCCTACCTACTCTTACGCACGGATGTCAAACGTGGACATATAACACCAAAATAAAAACTAAATTAATAGTATGCCAGAAAGCGATGGAAAGGAGTATATTATAAATAAGAAGAATTAAAAAAGTGAAAAGCGTCCAGATAAGACAAAAAACAAAAGTTATAGATGCCTTACAACATGCTCTAAAACAGAAGTGGAGGTGGGCAGGGCATATAATGAGATACGTGGACAAAAGATGGACATTAAATATGGGAAGGACCAAGAGGAAAAAAGAAAATAGGGCGTCCTAGAAAAAGATGGATAGATGACATAAAAGCGATAGCAGGAAATGAATGCATAAAGAAAGCAAAGAGGTTTGAAAAAAATTGGAGGAGGCCTTTGATTTGCTATATAGCTTTGAAATTCAATTTCCGGTTTTTGCATTCTCTAGCTAAACTGTAAGAGATGAAGATATATAGTATTGAAGATAGAAATTCGACTCAAGTGACTTTTTTTGTGGCAAATTTAATAATAAAAAGGCCCACCCATTCGTTTAAAAAAAAATATCACAGTTTATAGGACTAATTTTTCGTGGCAAATTTAATAATAAAAAAGGTCCACCTATTCGTTTTTTTTTCTTAAATTATCACACTGCAGGACAAAAAGTAATAAAAAAAACATTTCTCCCATACTATTCGTATGGAAAAAAATTAAATTCGATGGAGAACCTCTTAGAATTGGAATTTTGACCTCCGCTTTAACAGGAGTTGTTTTGGGCTGAGAGCAAAAAAAAATATTTCGTAGTTTTTTTGGCACACCCTAATATATATATAGGTATATCGGTGCTACTATTGATCTGCAATACCACGCTATTGACTATATCGGGACGATAGATGGTACTAATGACCTCAAACGCTATTGGTTGAAGTTATCGGCTGTTCATTATTTACCTCTGTCATTTACGTCATTGGTTGGAGATATTGGCTGTTTTTGTATCGTGATGCCTTAAAAGGCGACCGATGACTATATGCTGGGTATACGGGCTCAGACAGTTGGGTTACTTACTCTTACGGATAATTCGTCGTAACTACAGTTAGTGTTGTGTTTCTGTATCAATTAATGTGTTATTAGATTGTTGTTTGTAGATTGATTAACCAGATTAGGCCCATCTCGGCAACGGCTCAAGCCTAGGTCCGTTCTCTCGGCGTGGAGCCCTTGAGTGCGCTGCTCGCGCGATACAGTGACTCAAAATTTTACATCACTGCAATAACATTAAATATATTACCTCCACACACGTGCACGCTAACACGCTTATACATGAAAGTGGAAGGGTCTTATTTCTTTCCCTTATCAAACTGCAATAGTTTAGGAAATTATCCGATACGAAATATATATGAGAGTTGTTGAGGTATGTATGCTTGGTACACAAATATGTTTCAACAACTCATATATGTATGAATAGTTAGCTTAGGTTATATTAGCTCAGATAGGTCGCGAATTGCATTTATCAGGCAACAGCCCAAGCCGAGATGTGCCGTGCACCCTTGAGCCATTTGTCAAATAAAATCGGATGAGCACTCACCTTAGTACTCTGGTGAAGCTGTTAAAACCTTGCTGGGTCAATAGCGAAGTCAGATTGAAAAAAATATAGTGAATTGATTGATGAAATCATAACCATGACGTCACTATGGATGATGTCATACTTCTACATGGGCGCCATTTTATCGCTGCCCCTATATATATGGTTCATCTGTCCGTGTGTATGTGACTAAAATTCTCTTAAACGGCACGGACAGAGTTTGATGAAATAGGTTGTGAGTGGTCAGGTGGATTTAAGAACAGTTTCAAAGGTTCAAAGTTAAATCCAGTGGGTGGAGCTGTAATTGACTTTTAAGATTTTTTTATTGTCTTTTTAGGACAACGTCCGCCAGGGACTGCTAGAATCGGTATATAAAGCTTCAGAACTTCTAATAAGATGCAGTAAACAGCGTTTTGAGTTTATATAACTTTGTTTTTTACTATTTCTAACTTCAAATACAATAAGCATTGTCATTATTTTACTTGCTTTTTTTAGTATATGACTTTTTCACTTCGTTTTTATCACCAATTAAGCATAATAATTAGCTTAAGGAACTCCAGAAATAACGACATTTAACTGGCTTTTAGCCATTTCGATTTTATTACCCAATTACATTATAATTAGGATATTTATAATACAGCCCGGCGGACGTTGTCCCGTGCTGATAATAAAAAACCTTGAAAATAAAGAAATTTATCGCAACTCATGACACAATTTTTAAGTAACTTTACACGACACCATGAGTGGATGGTATTTCTGACTGATATTTAATTAAATGTAGTCTGTACATTATGAAGAATAGTGATATGCCCAGTATCGTATACAATAGAATCGAGTGCTTAATCCAAATCAAAGATGTTTTTAATGCTATCATTAACTTTTGAAAAATGAATTTATTTTTGTTCAAAATTCATCATCAACTGTACTAAATATAATTGCTACATAAGTTTTTACTGCATCATTGTAACCGCGGAGATCTAAGTCATGGATTACTTTCATGAGTAAACAAATTTTCTTATTTTGATTTTACAAAGTATTTTTGGCTCATTTTTTTATTTTATTGTTTTTTTTTTGTTGTATTACGAGGAAAAATTAAGAGATCATACTCGGAGAGATTTTTTTTGAGGTATCTGCCAGCCTACTTTTCAGAGTATAAAGTTAAAAAAAATAGTCGACTTTTTTGGCCCACTCTAACACACCATCCCAGGGGAGAGTATGGGTTATGTCCGACTCGCACGGACTAAGCCCCATGGTGTACCGTCCACTGCTTTAATAAGTGTTGTCAGAGATTGATTCCGGTATCACCTGAAAACCATCCCTGCGGCAGTATGGCGAAAGATGGCCGCCAGGCTCCTTCCTATTAAGGAGGCGAGCTGGGTATATAACCAGAGTTACCTCCCTCGTCAGCCGAACCTGTGCAATGAGGAGATGCCAGGCTCATCCCCTCACGCTCGGCTACGGAAGTTAGTTATTCCGCCTCGATTTTATAATTAAGGCGTGAAACATAACAAATATGGGTGGTAAAGCCACGCTGAACCTAGTACTGGTTTCAGCATGAATGGTTCGGCTCGTCCGGGGTAGTACCAGCCTCTCACAAAAAATTGACGTGAAGTAACAGTGCTTGCACTGTTGCATTTCGTTTGGTCAGTGAGAGCGCCAGAAAACCATCTCCTCCTCCCTCTCCTCTCACCTACTCCCTCTTCGCTATTCCGGCCCCCAATACAACCTGGTAACGCACTTGCGATTCCTCTGGTGTTGCCAGTGTCTATGAACGGTGGGGTTCATTTAACATCAGGTGAACCACCTGTCCATTTGCCTGCTATGATTTTAAAAAAAGGACAAACAAACTCACATTTACATATATATTATTACATAGGATATAATGGACACATGTAGATAAACCTGTAAAAGAGTGAGAAAACAGAATACATTTTAGAACATTTACATATAGGTAACAATGCACAGACAAACAAAAATACGCGTAAACATATTTATAATGTAATGTTAATAATCACAAAAAAAAAAACAGTATAAAAAAACTGCTGAACATAATTATATAAATACATCGCGATTGCGACACCTAGTCTATTGTTACAGACCGACTACCTAATGATGGAATTATGTCATGAATCTTGTCAAGGCTTGCGCAATTACCTATAGGAATGTAATAGCTATAATTCACTTGACGTGCAGAGGCTCCCATACTTTGTTTCTCACAGACTCTTTCAAAATTTATCTGGTTCAGGTGGACCTCTGCGGTTACATTTCTACCGTATTCCTAAAATTCGACAAAAATGTGGAAACTCGACAAAAAATTATGGAAATTTGCGTGGCGGCTGAGTTCCAACTGCACGAATTAATAATTCTCGAAAAAAAGGAAGAATTGATAATATAATTAATTGATTGTGCTGTGATTAGATGTAAATAGAGTAGAGTAGAGAAGCTTTTACAAAACTCCCCATTTGGAGTGGTAAAAATATAAAGAGTAACATTATATTTTTTGTGTAGTATTTATTGAAACACGTGATTATTACACTATTAATTATTATTGTTGGGAGTTTTTGGTGGGATTTTAGTCTGTCATGTAGTGGATTTTATATTTTATTCATAATCTTGTGTTATTTGACTCTATATATTGTAAATTTGGTGGTGTTTTACGCGGTGTTTTTTTGTGTTAGTTTATTGTGCATAAGTGAAGTGAATGGAAAATAATACAACGGAGCATGAAATTCTGAGATGCCACAAAAACTTCCTGGAAGATCTAACAAGGTAGCCACCATCTTGTTAGAATATTGATTCACACAACGCTTAATATTAAAATGATCGTACGACGCTTGTAATATTATTGACTACGTGACAATGGCAGTAATAATCTAAAAGATTGATTGCCAAAAATAAAGTCTAAAAAAAAAATTGTTATCATATTATATTGTAACGTGTAATAATCACATTAAACGGCAAATGAATGACTGTACTAACAATCTGTAAATTGTAACAATATTTTAAAATACCCCCTTACTGTCTTTTAAAATCACTCATTTACTTTTTATATAGATTCTAGTGAGCCCAGCGGACATTGTCCCGCCTTGATAATAATAAAAATCCCAAAGCTTAACCGCAGTGCCACCTACTGGGTCCAATTGTGAATCTAAACAGTTTTCGGAACCACCGGAACTCACATACAAAATTTCATCAAGATCAGTCCAGCCGTTTAGGAGTAGTTCAGTGACATACACACGTACAGAAGAAATTTATATATAATAGAAGATAATTTTAACATTTTTTTTTTTACTTTTCCGTATGATTTTTCTAGCATTTTATTTTGTACAAATTTTTCCCTGATAATTATTAACACAACAAAAACATAATTTATAAGCTAAACTAGTGCGTCTGTTCTGGAGTGTCATTGATTTTTGTAGTGAAAATTTCTTTAGGCGCGTTGAGTTATATTTTTCTTATTATTTATACCAGGGATTAAGTTAGTCCCTTACAGTATTCTAACAGATTATAGTTCATAGTCACATTTTACACATAAAATAATCATATCAAAACAAATACTAATAAACAACAGGGAGAACCTAAATTAAAGTTTTGTTCTAAGATATTCAAAGGTATAAACACAAACGTAATACCGATGACGTTGACTAGTGCCGAAAGCTGCAAGGGGCGACCCGGAGATAATAATCTTTTTTCTGTTCATGTCGTTCCCACGTTCACTTCGAAGTATATGTGAAGTCATCCAACGATTATTTACACTGTGCTTTAACACAGACTCGTAAAGGATTGCGTATAGTTTTTGTGTTTTTCTAGATAGTTAGGTAACATACTAAGCACCTATTTTTATAATTGATTTAGCGCGAGAATCGAGTGCAGAATGTCCTCTATAAATACTGCTACTGTTTAAACTTTCTGTTACTTTTTTATGCATAAATCCTTAATACCATGAAATTTCCAGTACAATTTTTTAGGGATTACAAAAAAGGGCAAGTACCTATAATCCAAAAAACAGGACTGTTCCAAAAGATGAATACGCGAATACTTTCTCATATTCATAGGTGCAACTAGTCCCAGTTTTAACCGAAATAAAAAATATAGTAAAACATATACTATATCAAATACTAGTAGGCTCGGCAGACGTTTTCCCGCATTGATAATTTAAAAAAATCTTAACAAATTATATTCCTAAACCTTCCTCACGAATCACTTTACCGACTACCGCATGAAAATCTGTTCAGTAGTTTTTGAGTTTATCGCGGACAGACAGACAGACGTGGTAGAGAAAATTGTTTTATAAGATACTAGCGGTCCCGGGAGATGTTGTCCTGCCTTGATAATAGCATAATCCTAAAAGTCAACCGTAACGCCAAAAGATAGTGATAAAATGAGCTAACCATAATATATATTTCTCATTTCAGGGTAAAATTCCTCCGTGAATTCTCTTTACGATGAAGCCTCTTATAAAACAGGTAATTTTACTATGATTAATTTACTAATAACCTATCATCACGCAATGGCTATTTTCGGGCCAAGAAATAGATTTATCGCAAATGGGGAGACCGGGGATTGTTGAGTCAATTTCATTAAGTCGCGCATATTTTTGTAATTTTAGCATATACAATTGTAAAACTCAATATATCTGATATATACAGTATTAAGCTTGGACAGTAAATGAAAAAAGTTCACAATAGATCATAATATAATGTACAGGTTTTTATAGAATACCACAAATGAGTCAACCTACCCCATATCCGTGGTTGCTTGATTTTTCGATAAGGGTAAGTTGACCTTTCATCTCGCAGAAGGAGGCGGTGGAGAGGGCCCCGGAGGCGTAATGCCTGTCTACTCCCAACACCGTAGCCGAACCTGAGGGAATGGGACGGGGGCCCCATCTCCTCATTGCACGGGTGAGGCTGACGAGGGGAGGTGACTGGTCGTGTACCCAGTAGTCTCTCTACAGTAGGACGAAGCCTGGCGTTCACTCGCCAGGCTGCCGCAGGGGCCGTTTTTCAGGTCAGACAGCTGGTTCGATCCCTGGTTGCCCCTACAATGCGGCGAACGGTACACCGTGGGGTTTTAGTCCGTGCGAGTCGGACATAACCCACTCTCTCCCCCAGGAGGGTGGCGTATCCATAAAGGATTTCTCTATGTTAATAAAAAAAGAGGGTAAGTTGAACTAAGAAGTAAATAGTCCATAGATAATGCACACAGAAGAAGGATAACATTCAAAAAAGTATTTGTGCGCGAGCTCTTTGTCAACACTATGTATATCTCAATTTTTTTATGTAGTCACTGATCTCCAGAGTCGATTGATAGAGAATCGATATTTTTTAGTAAAAAAATAACTTGTTAATATGCTCTATCGAAGATATCTTTAGGTGTGCTTCCTCGAAAGGCATTTATTCATACCCACGTGGTTCTAAAACAAACAAATTTGAAATAGATTTTGCCAGACCGTTTACATTTGATGTAAAATATTTCGCGACTATTATGCAGTAGGTTGACGAGGTAGTCACCCAACCCCATTAAAATATAGTCTACTAACCCCGAATTACTTTGTAATTTTGAACCACATGCCTTAAAGCTGCCTCAAAATAAAAATAGATGCTATGTATTAAAAAGATTAACTATTAAACTCTTACATTAAATTACCTAAATTACTTCAAAACACATAACAACGAGTATGTAGTCGTTATGACAAACTACTCTACAAAAAAAAAAACTTAATTGTATTGTTTTTCGGATATTATTTAGTGGGGGAATACACCATTTTTTCACGTCTATTAAGATAACACAATACTACTTACACTTACCCCTACAGTCAACTAGCCCCGGTCTCCTCTACCGTACTATATATGAGTCGTAACATTTTAATATGCGCTAAATCAAATTTTAGCCGTCCATGAATTTTAATTACTTTTATAGATCTTCATATTTTAAGCGTGTAAAATGGAACATCATAAAATGAAACTAATAGAAACTTATAAACGGCAAAATTTGGACTTCGTTCACGGTGAATAACGCTGAAAATCTTTAAAAAATTAAAGATCTCGTATGGGCGATTAAAATTGGATTTTGGATCATTTTGAAATATAATTATTGATATATGCGGCCAAATTAACAAAAAGGCAAATTAATATTATCTAGAACTATCTGTTATCCGCTACTTCGGATGCGTTGTTTTTTGTTTGAACAGCATATTTTATATACAGAAGAAAAAAAATGAAAGAAAAAATACACTTTGCATACGAAATTTATATGTAAACAATGTTACCTGTTACTTACCCTCTCCTACCCGTGCGCATCACACCGCTTGAACCAGTTCACGCATCGCTGACAGCGTAGTGCCTATAAGAATCCTTGTTTCTTAAAACATTTTAAGTTCCCTATTATATTAAGACTCGTTAATTTTTTTTAGATATGGGCTATGGATACTTGAAATAAATAGATCTTTCTACAAAAAAGGATAAATTAAATTAATATTATTAAATTAATATTATTTATATTATTTATTATTATTTAATTAATTATTATCTAAATTATTATGTTGCGATAGAAATCTATACATGTACATAAAAGAACCTAGCTCGGTTCTTTAAAAATCATTTTTAAATTAAAATAAACTGTTAAGTTTGCCTCATAAAATTAGCATTTTTTCACATAAAAATATCATCTATTTAATTGAAATAAATTGTTAGGTTCGCCTTACAAAATTATAATTTTTTACAAAAAAAAAAAATTATATTCACTCGGATTTGGGGGATTACACGGATTTTCGAAGCAACGAATTTCCATCTGAGCTATTTTTGTTTTGATAGCAGCGGCGAAATTTACCTTCATATTGTAGCTATATTTTTTATTGTCTGAAATCTCAATTTTAAAAAGTTTTCTATGAATAAAATCTAGCTAGATCGATTTATCGTCCCCGAAACTACCTACATACTAAGTTTCAAGGTAATAGATGACGCCGTTTCTGGGATCCTGAATATATACAAGTATAAAAATATACAAGAATTGCTCGTTTAAAGGTATTAGATAGATTAGATAGAAAAATCTTTTGTTTGTTCTGAATAATTATCGAAACGGGCGAATCAATCTTGACTAGACTTCTACCATATTTTTAGAGTATTACTAGCTTACTCAGCCACGCGTTGCTGTGGCTTAACTAAGCCATACCTAACTAGAAATTCAAAATGAAACATGATGCCATCTATGATTTATCTATAGGTCGGACCTATAGTTTTCTGTCAACAAACTAATTTACAGCGCCACCTATTCGAGACTGATGTGACTTACAACTAATAACAATACTCAACATTGACCATAATCTATATCTATACATATAATAAAAATGAAATGTCTGTATGTAATATATGTGGGAATAAATGAATAATTAAAAATATTTGTGTATACGTTTGATCCGGCTCAAATGACTCGTATCCGTTTTTAGTGTAGTTTCTTTAAAAAAGTAAATGTGCAAACTGCAATGACTTGTGTTTTTTTAGAGACGTCAGATTGTCTGCTGCGTAAAAGATTATTAAGATTAATTGTAAAAAACATGTAAACTGTGAAAAAGCGAATTAAAGATTATTTCTCCAGATTACATCATGTTCTCAATCAATCAATATATATATATGTCTGATTGGGTATGAAAATATACACGCTTTTGATTACGAAATGCAATTTTAAAAATTTTTGTCGGTCTGTCTGTCTGTCTGTTTGTTCCGGGTAATCTCCGAAACGGCTGGAGCGGTTTTGACAGGAATTTCACTGGCAGATAGATAAAATTACAGCGGGTGACATAAGCTACTCTAAATTAGACTAGGTGTTAACCACGACTTTGTCTGCAATATTATCTTCAAAACGGCTGGACCAATTTTCACGGAACTAATAGATAGCGGACATTGTAACACGTAATTTAGTCTATTTTAATTTAGACTAGCTGTTAACTGTGGTCTCACCTGCAGTACTATCTCCAAAACAGTTAGACCGATCTTCAAGAAAGTTTCATTGGCCGAACCGTCAGCGAACAATCATTACCAGCCTGTCTCTCCAAACAGAGCGTGCTCACGCCCACGCCCGCGTAACCACAGATCACGCCGCCGTGATCTAGGGGTGAATTTCGCTCCCGCACACCCGATTAGGCCTCCCTCGACACCGGCTCAAGCCTAGGTTCAATCCCTCGGTAGGGAGCCCTTGAGTGCGTTGCTTGCGCGATACGGTGACACAAAATATACGTCACTGCTACAACATTACATAATCACCCCCACACACGTGCACGCCTACACATGAAACTGAAAGGGTTTACTTTTTTTCCCTTATCGAACTGAAAAAACTCCAAATTTTTCGATAGTAAATATATGGAGGAGTTGTTGAAGCGTATATGCTTGGTACACATATACGTTTCAACAATTTATACATATATGAATAGTTAGCTAGGTTAGCTAAGATAGCTCGCGATTTTGCATGCAACAGGCAACAAGCCGAGGTGTGCCATGCACCCTTGAGCTGGTTGCCAATATAAAATCAGCTGAGTGCCTTAAGCGCTCGCCTTAGTAGTCAGGTGAAGCTGTTAAGACCTTGCTAGGTCAATAGAGTAGTCAGTTCGAGGAAAAAAAACTTCTGCATTATAGGAGTAACTTCTAATCAACTTAGTGTTATTTATTTACAATTGTTGATAATGAAACAGTCAACAGTCCGATGTATAACATAATATCAATAATAAGGAGCATATTAAACTGAAAACCAACAACGCTTTATCACATCGCTACAACTTACACTATTAATAATGTCGAAGAATTAAATTATTTAATTTGAAATATCAATATATTTGAAAATTAACTATTCAACTATTAAACTTAAAATTAACCTATGGAAACGAAAATAAGATAAGAAACAACTGAATGTTGTAATGAAGTCATGGATATAAAATGTATTTAATTGACGTTTTGAATTTAAAAGTTAGGTGGTCAAATATATCTAATGAGATGCGTTTGGTTGTAGTCCGGTGAAGCTGTAAAGGCCTTAAAAGACCAATGGCGTAGTCAGTTCGAAAAAAAAACGATGCGTTTCGAAGCGAACTCATTATAGTTACAGAAACTTTAATCAAGGCTTCTAGAAATTTTTGAAACTAGTATGGAAATGTTAATTATGCTGTAAAAATTCCAGGCTTTCGTTGTGAGCGGAGCGGCCTTAAATATAGCAGGACATGGCTGCGCACACGGGTTCCCTGCTGTCTTGTTTGCACAATTGAAGAGCAATGGAGGTATACCTGTCAAGCTAACCGACCACGACACCTCCTGGATAGGTGGGTTTATCTAAATAATTAATTTTAGAACAAAGTAATTTAACAACGAATAATTATGACATACAATGTAAAGTTTTACAATAAAGTCTCAGAGTGTGTAATCGATTTGCCGGATCGTGAGTTTAAGTGCCATGTCAAGCAAGTTTTTGTGTCAAAAGGCTATTATAGAGTGAATCAATATGTGAACAATGGTGTCTGGAATTGAACCTCTCTACGAATTCACTGATAACGTCTGTAACGTTATTGTATTTCTTTAAATATATTTATGTTAAAATAAGATAAACACGATCGAGTTTCTTGTTGATCCTTCTCGATGACTGGGTTTTTTCTGAAGTGGTGGTTTTGACATTCATAAGCTCCTTCTCAGGTCCTAAATTGAATAACGTATTGTTGATTAGACGAATCTCAGCAAATCATTTTAATACTGGACTGTTAATTAAATACAATCTATCCTAATACCAATCAAGATGCAAGATGATATCACGATAAGCATCAAGGAACTATATGTGTAAATCGAATAATTCTATGCAATGATAACTTTTTTCCATGTACGATACAGTGATCACACAGTACATGATAACCGTATTGTCATTTTAAACGTACCACAACCAGAGAGATCTGTAATCTTTCAGCAGTTGCCGCTGCCATAAAGTTTTTCGGCAATGTGTGCATACTAAATGATCCCAAAATGCAATAAACCCAAAGA
Source organism: Antheraea mylitta (assembly GCA_014332785.1). Lineage (NCBI taxonomy): Eukaryota > Metazoa > Arthropoda > Insecta > Lepidoptera > Saturniidae > Antheraea > Antheraea mylitta. The sequence goes on along the minus strand of JACEII010000145.1, from coordinate 467,371 downwards.
GTCCCTATACTGAGTTTATAGCAATATGCATGGTAGTGTTTCGGTCGACTACAGATACCTTAAGCGAAGATTTTTGACGTGACAACGTCTTATAAATTGGTTTGCCGGGTGACACTTCAAGAAACTGCGTTACGCTCCGCTCACGTTATGCGCTAACAATGAGAGCGAGTGAGAGGCACGCGTCCCTTCCACTCGGGCATGGTTAGCCCGCCTAAGAGCGAGAGAGACTACTATACGAATGAATATTCACATTAAAATTATTTTACCACTCAAAGTCGTTGTCACGTAAAACTTTCGCCCGTATACCGACTTTACAGGCAACCAATTTTTTTTTTTATTATACCATAGAAGACAACCGAACCGAGTTGCCAGTTTTTGTGGTAGGGACGAGAGAGGGGGAAGCGGGAGAGAGTGAAGGAAGATGGAGGAGGTGGGCCCCCGGCGCTCTCATTGAGCGAATGAAATGCAAAAATGCAAGCACTGTTGGTTCACGCGGGTGTTTCTGTGTGTCAGATGGTAATACCGGAGGCGAGCCGATCCGTACATGCTGAAACCAGTTATAGCTTCAACGTGCCTCTACTATCTACATGATGGCTTAGTTGATAGCTATATAAAGTAGATTTAAATCCTAGCAACTGAGTCGGAGTTTTCGGTGAAGGAAAACTTTGTGATATAGCCAAGGCATGGTGTTGAGACTCTTTCGTAATTCACCTAGCTAGCTACTACTCTCAAATTGAATCATCATTTAACATAAATGCGGGATGGATGAAATGGCGAAATGTGTCTGGGGTAGCTTGTGACCTACGAATACCTTTGAAACTCAAGGGGAAAGTTTATAAAACTATGATAAGACCTGTTATGCTGTATGCATCCGAGTGTTGGGCTACGAAAGAGACGGATGAGAGGAAATTACATGTGGCAGAGATGCGAATGTTGAGGTGGATGTGTGGTGTGACTAGAATGTATAAGATTAAGAATGAGTATATCAAAGGAAGTTTGAAAATAACACCAGTGCCAGAGAAGCTGAAGAGTAATAGGTTAGTATGGTATGGGCATGTCATGAAGAGTGATGAAAACCATATAATTAGGAAAGTGTTGAGTATGATGGTGGATGGATATAGGAGTAGAGGAAGTGCGTAAAAGGAGTGAATACTGAGATGACATTTGATAGGAGAGAGTGGAAAAAGAAAACATGTTGTGCCGACCCTACTTAGGTGGGATAATGGTAATGATCATGATGATGATTTAACATTACAAGAGATTGTGAGCAAATGCTACAATCTTAAAAGTATTAAAAACATGGATGATATTCAGGCGGGCATTTCTTGAAATTTTCCCACTACGGCTTTAACCACTTACTTTACCGAAACGTCAAGTTCATTAACATTAGACCCACATCGAATGAAGTGGTTTCTGAACACGCAACCATTGAGCTAGTATTGTTTTGAAGCGTATGGAAGTTAATCGTACACGTGTATTGAATTCATACAACGTAATGGCAATCCACACACAACAACAGAATGACCTTTAAGCAATGCAAAAAAAGTCTATGTTGGCAAAATTCTGTAACGTTGTTTAAGCTGATACTGATCATAGACGCTAATAAAAACATAGATTTCTTAGCTCATTAATTAATTGAACAGACAATTGAATATCATTCAGTTCGTACATAATGTACCAACGCTCTTATCTCACGAACAATATATTAATTGATTTCCGGATCTATTAAACATTTATATTACGAATACCTACACTTTCATAAACGAAACCTAATTCACGATCAAACCTTGAAACGTTCTGACTCATTAAACTCACTTCCTACATTGATTGCAATTGTTTTATTTTTCAGCATCGGTGGTCGGCGTGATGGGCATCGTTGGAAACTTCGTATCACCCGTGCTAATGACAAAGTTCGGTCGGCAGAAAACGCATCTTATCTGCACAATACCGGCCCTACTGGGTTGGATCGTCTTCATTTTGGGGAATTCGGTGCCCTTATTCCTCATAGCTAGGCTTCTTCATGGCTTAGCATTAGGTCTCAGGACTCCATTAGCAGCTATACTTGTAGCGGAATACACCGATCCGAAATACCGAGGCGCATTCTTAGGAACCTTCGCAATATCTTTGGGCTTAGGTATCTTCTTATCCCACCTCTGGGGAGCACAGTTAACTTGGAAGATGACGGCTGTTGTCTGCTCTATGTTCCCTCTTATATCTATGGCGATTATCGCCCTATCACCTGAATCTCCAAGTTGGCTGGTATCTAAAGGAAAGTTTGAAGAGGCAGAAAAAGCATTCAGATGGGTACGAGGTGAAGGTCCTGCACAAAACGAAGAACTAGAAGCTATGATCAATGCACAGAAAGAAGAATTAGCTGTAGAGAAATCAAACGAAACTGTTAAAAGTACACGAAAAGGCATATTTCGAAGAGCTGTTGATCCCATCAAGAACGTCCTGAAGATTTTCAAGAAGAAAGAGTTTTACAAACCTGCTATTATAGCTATAAGTATGCTAATAGTGTTCGAGTTTGGTGGAGCTCATATGTTTGCGGCTTATGGTAACATAATTCTTCAGGCCGTCCTAGACAAGGATGACGCAAAAGATGTCGCCTGGCAGTTTACTGTCATGGATTTATTGCGAACGATCTGTGCATTTCTAGCTATATTTCTATTAAAATACTTTAAACGACGGACGATTCTGTTCACTAGTGGTGTGATGACAGTTTTATCATTAAGTTCAATATCAGTTTTTATATATCTGCGAGACGCCGAAATATTGACTTCATCTTGGTTCTTAGATGTCGCTCCATTATCTTTAATGATTTTATATACTGTATCGTTCTGCTTAGGTTTGGTGCCGTTAAATTGGGTGATTTGTGGTGAAGTGTTCCCGTTAGCTTATAGAAGTTTAGGGTCTACCTTGTCTACTTCGTTCTTGACCCCGTCTTTTGTTGTGTCGATGAAGACTGCGCCTCATTTATATACTTCAGTTGGTGTCGAAGGAGCTTTCTTAGTCTATTCCGCAACACTCACAGTATTCCTTATAGTAATCTATGTATTATTACCTGAAACAAAAGACAGGACTCTTCAGGATATTGAAGATAGCTTTAAAGGCAAAAGGCCAAATCCAAATCCTGACGTACAGCTGACTTTATTGAATAAGGAAGACATTGTTTTAGTAAAATAGACAAAATAATATTACTTATAATGTAATTATGTAATAACTGATGTAATTTTAATATTACTTGAATACCTGTGATAAGTAGTTATCTTTATATCTATATTCTTTATGAAAGTACGCCATGACACTGAATTTTAACATAGAAAATGCACAATAATAACTTTATATCGAAAACTGTTTATGAATATGTTTTATTATTAACCTACTAACATGGTGTCCAAGTTATAGATACATGCGCTACCTCTATTTTTTAGGTATATTGATATCGGCTGTTCATCCTAAGTCAAAGAGTCTAAGTCTAATCATTAGACTATATTTTTTGTTGTTGGCAATTTAAAATTTGTAATACCTTCTAAAGTCACGGTAGTCAAAAACTGTTCTTTCATATGTAGTTAACTAGATGGATGTAAGCGGTACTGAAATACTCGTATAAAGTACAGCGAGTGAGTAGGAATATCTATGTGTAAAAAGGCCCCTTTGTATAACGCTTCCTGTGTCACTAATATAACGATGTGCAATTGGACAATTCACACCTTTTGGAAATAATTTCAGAACACGATTTCTCTAAGATAGGTTTTATTTTAAAACCTGAAACTTATTTGCTTGCAATTAATTAATGTTAGTCATTTGAGCCTGGAATTTACTTCTCAGGTTGCATTTGTCATACAAAATCATAAAGCCGAATTTGAAGAGTTCATAAGAACTATACCTGTAACTATATCTGAAACGGGTCTATGTTGCCCTTAACAAGAAAAACACTGTTTTAAAGTGTTCATTGCAATGATATGTTATTGCGAATTTTAATGTAAATTAATTACCCACTATAATTAGCGTATTTTATTGAATAAAGTTTAATTCTATATGATTAAAAAATCTTAGTAATTAACTCTATATTTGTAACCGATTTCAAAATAAGTAGGTTTTTGAAAATAAAATCATTCGGTTGTATTTACAAATATTGTTCTCTGAACTACGTTACTTATAAACTCATTTGGAATATTTTTATTGCAAAGAGGATATTCTCAAATTCCATTTTAATTTCATTAGTATTGAACCTTGGATTTCGAAGAATCATCAAACAATTCAAATAGCAAATGTATGATGGCTGACATATCTGTGGGTTTATGACAATCCTATGACAAGCTACCAGAATTAGAAATGGCGACACAAAACGATTAATCGAATAATCAATTTTAGTACTAGAAATCTCTGACACTATAAAATCTTCAGTCGATTTTTTTATTAGGATAAAAATATCATACGATAATTTAAGATTAAAAAAGGTCAAAGAATTCGATTCGATTTCTGAATAAGCGATCCTTTGGAACTCAAGTTTTTCAAGAATAGATTAATAATACAGTGGAAAGACGCTTAGGCGCATTTTGTTAGAATAAATTTCTTAAAGTCAGTTTTATTTTTGTTATAATTTTCTTGTATTAATATCAATAAGATGATACTGATTACTGCGAGTTATTTTTGGGAGATAGACGCATACCATTATCGACTTTTTGTAAGGCTACTATTAAGTGGAATTTACACTGAGCGTTTTTATGTTATAATTAATACGAACCAATTCGTAAAGGTTATTAGTATACTATATATAATCCTCGCGAAACTTTTCGACCGCTCTGAATTTGGATGCACAGAATACAATTAAGCATAAATACGTATTAGATTTGATTTCGTTTTATATTAGGTAGCTATAGGTATTAGCTAGCTCACTTTTAGGGTTATATTCCGAGCGGACAAAGATATCAACGAGGACAAGGTAAATGTGTTTTGAGATATTGTCACAATAACGTATCGAATTAGTTTTATGATTTGAATCTCCACTTTAATTAAACATGCTTCTTAAAATAACACCCAAAAATTCGTCACTTTTAAAATCTATTTTTACGTTCCATATTTCTAGGTAGAGCCACGCTGAAACTATATCTGGTTTCAGCATGAATGGGTCGGCTCGTCCGGGTAGTACCACCCAAGCCACAAAAACGTCGACGTGATTGCACTGTTGCGTTTCGTTTGGTCTGTAAGAGCGCCGGGCGCCTACCTCCCTTCCGTTTACACTCCCTCGTACACAGGCTAGCAATGCATTTGCGACATTCCTGGTGTTTCTAGTATCTATGGACGGTGGTGATCACTTAACATCAGGTGACTCACCTATTAGTTTGCTTCCTTTGATATAAAGATAAAAAATTGGTATAAAATAATTTAAGGCTTTATACTTACCAGTTTAAGAAACAAAGAGTACAATAAAATATACAATAATTCTGGCATTAGTGATTTTATTTCTCAAAATTGTAAATTTAATTCCCACCAAATCACAGATAAAAACGGATATTGGTACATATACGAGTATATTAGATTGATAAATCGATTTGCGTAATCATTATTAGGAATGTACATGAAAGTTTTTATTTTGCTATAACTGGCCGCTTGGTGGCGCTGTAGATTATTTATACAATATCAATTTTCTTGTAACACAGCTATTTATTACGAATATATAGTCATTATAATGAATAATAAAAACAATATTATTAATGCGAAGTCTCGGGCATAGCTAGGTATCATAGAATATATAGTACTAATTAGTAGAGTTAAGGAGAGGATTTGGCAGAGACCGTAAAAATAATATCAAGAGATTGGGAGTTAGAATATTTAGTATCTTTTTTTTAAGAAACTTAATAAAAGTTATTGAAGTAAAACATCTTTAAGCGCGGCTAGGAGGTAACTGGTCGACAATGCAAAGAAAATCCGTTACAGCAATATGGCATCACGTTTCTGTACCATCCGGTTAGACAATTAAATATAACCAAAACTTCTATTAAATCAAAATTAATTGAATTCGTTACTTATCATAGTAATCTGTTTATACTTTTATATATTTTATTTACTTTATAACAAAGAGTTGGTAATAATAATACCTGCGTATTTAAGTTCGTAATTAGCTGATAGATGGCACTACAAGTAATTAAGCTTTGATTTAATTTGTTACTTGCTTACATTGAAATCAGATGGAAGCACGGTCGCGCACCCTTATATTCATAATTAATTCTACTAATGATTTTTATTATTATTCAATTTAATATTTAAAAAAAAATGTTAATTCATTTATAAACTATTTATTGAGAAAATCCAAAATATATAAAAAGTTGTATTGCAATCGCGTCTGACGGTTACGCGCAATCATTTTTACCTTGCTAACAGTGTTATCTACCGGATCTAACAATAACTAAATACTAACCAGGTAAGCTTACAAGTAATACATACAATACATCATGAAAATGTGTCGAGTCGTTTAGAAAAATTACTAAATAAAAATTAAAGAATATTATATTTATGTAAGACTCGCTACGTCTATTCCAAATGCCTCCATGGCTATCTATCCCGTCTGGAGGGCATAGGCAAGGAAAAATGTTTCATATGGGAGACATTGAAAGTGTCTAGATTAACGCTGGTGATTCTTCATAAAATAAACCAAATCTTAATTCAATCCAATTCGTGATCTATCGCATTGATTCATGAAAAAAAGTAGTCTCAAGGACCGAATACAATTTTTTTTTAAATCATACATTATTATATGGTTCTATTTTCTCCTGAATAGATGATATTGAATCACAATTTTATAGTCTCAGAGATGGATTCTATGTTTAATGTCTATTGAAGTTATATGTTTTTCCATATATAAAAATTGTTTATTCAATCTCAAATAATCATCCCTAGTCCCAAAACTCTCCAAAACTCTTTCTTTTAAAATCATCATATTTAACATACACAAGATCTGAAAATCTTGTGAAATAACTAAAACCTTATGGAGAGTAAAATCAGAACTTCGTTCTTGTCATATAAAAACTGAAAATCTTAAAAAACTTAAAAATGTTACATGAATGATTACAATCACATGTAGCTAATTTTAAATATATAACAACACATATATAATATAAATATATCTTAATACAGTGATCATTTTTTATTATAGTAATTTGAATTATGAATTCTGTTATATTGATAATTCAGAACAACCAAAGAAATTTTAATACCTAGCCCTTTTAACTCAAAATAACAAAAATAGTTTATTAATACAAATTTACACATTATCTATTATTATATGTTAATACATTACATGACTAGACAAGGACATTACAAAACCTATAAGAACTCACAGTCATTTTAAATAATCACAGAAACTATTTCATATATTTGCTTCTTAACTAGATGTCGCCTCCCAAAGTTTTATAATCTTATTCACACTCAAATCTGGGGGTCCAAATAAAAACTGTCCAGCGTATTCTGGTCCTAGCATCCTAAGTAATGCAGCTCTTCTATAATTCAGAAATAGATTGGATAGATGTGTCCTGGCCACACCAATCTTCTGAGCAACTGTTCCAGTTATGTGAACATCATCAATCCAGAAGTATGGAATGTTTTGTGCCACCTTCAGCAGCCTTGAAATGACATCCTGAGAGTATAAGATGACCCACCCTGAAATTAAAGTCAATTTATATTATCAATTATTTTAGGTAAACGAAATCAATACATACTATGATCTTTCTTAGAAATATATGGGTATTTTGAGATGCAAAACACAGAATCTTGTATTTACATATACATTATAATGTCACTGACCCGGTACTTCGATAGATTGGCGCATCCAATAATCCGGCAATAATTCATCGCATCATGCGTGAAAAGGGTTTTAACCAAGGTCTACAAGTTGCACAAAAGCAGACCTCAATTAAGGATTACATATTTTAAACTTATTTAATTACATATGTACATGTTAATTGAATACATTACACACATTCATTCGCTCTATGAAATGCTTTATTTTAATAATTACCTATGACTTTTTATCTATAATGTAGAAATCCGAACATTCGAATAATCCGGCAACCTCCGGTTTTTAGTAGTGCGGGATTAGTGATATTATACTGTACACTCATACTTTTGTTGTTATAGACACTATTGATTCTTAACCATCAATATATAAAAAGATAACCGTAGTTCTGGTCTTATACTCATAATACAGTATTTGAAAACTAATTAAAAAACCTTTATATATAAGTTTAAAAATAATACAAACCTTTACAATAAGGAGGATAGTATTGGAATGCATACTCGTCTGTGGAAACCATCCATTTTGATCTCTTTGACCTCTCTACTAGACCATGTTTGGCCACAGGACATGCTATAAGTCCTTTTGCTCCCCAAGGTGAGAGTTCCCTTGCCAAGAACCGCCTCAATGCATGAAGATTCACAAAAACATCATCGTCTGTTTTCAAAACATATTTAGCTGCTGAACAGTGATGAGCAACCCACTTCAATGCCATGACATGCTTATAAGTCAAATTACGATAAGTATCTATAAAATTACCCTGAACTATGTCACCAAACATTATACTTTCCAGTTGTAACTGTCGTCCTAAGGTTACGTTTGTTGTATCACCTACAAAAAACAATAATTTCGTGGAGTCGCCAACTTTACCCCATGTGTTTCGAATGGTCAGTCTATTTTCATGTTGAATTGGGTTCGAAGTAACTATTATAACCAACAGTAATCCAGCTGGATAATCCTTACACGGGTTAGGATTAATTTTAAATGTGAAGTCTTTTATATCTATCAACTGATTGTATTTGTCGTCTATCTTTAATACAGATCCATTGTCTTGCGCACTTAGGACGGAGAACTTTGGATCTTTTACGGAAACGATTAAGGTCTCCGAATTGAAAAAGTAATTATAAACTAAAAGTATACTGCAAAAACTAATCAGTACTCTATGTTGTGTCAACAATTTTAGTTTCTCGTTGAGCTGAAATCTGCTTTTACTGATCATGGCTTTGACTGCCAATAGAACAGGCTATTTATTAATAACAGCGACAATATAATTACTACTAAACACTTTCTTGGGTATCATATTGTAACTAAAACTATCTCGGAGCTAAATGAAAATTAAAAATAAATCCCAACTCGCCTAATGCATCACAAATTATCAAACCACAAACTACTAAGAGGGTACTACGTATTATAAAACATTAGCTTGACACTCTTGACAGTGCGAGGCACATGCCGGCGGCATTGCCAATGTTATATTCCACAATTTCCCAAAAATGGACGTCACATTCCCCAGATCGAAAAACGAGTTTCGATAACAAATTCAATATGTGAGTTTTTGGTGGAATTTTAATCTGTCATGTAGTGGATTTTATATTTTATTCATAATCTCGTATTATCTGACTCTACTTTGTAAATTTGGTGGTGTCTTACCTAATATTGTTAGCTTATTATGCATAAGTGAAGTTAATGGAAAATAATACCACGGAGCATAAAATTCTGAGATGTCACAAAAATTCCCTGGAAGGTTCTAACAAGGGATCCACCATCTTTTTAGCATATTGATTCACACAAGGCTTAATATTGAAATGATCGTAAGACGCTTGTAATATTATTGACTACGTGACAATGGCAGTAATTCTGAAAGATTGATTGCCAAAAATAAAGTGAAAAAAAATCAATATTGACGTGATAGGGCCTTATGAATCGATGGACGCCGGCTGCAGGTACGAAAAAGCAATGAATCAGTGTCACGTTCCGCCCGAGCCGAGCAAGCGAGAGCGCGGAACAAGCGATAGAGAGGCGCGATTGGCCTAAGCGTTCAGCTTGTGACGCATATATCTCTGTTCCACTACATCTGAGTCCGAATAGTAGAGAAACAGCGGCAGCACACAACCTACACGTGAACTGTTTCGTCAATTTGATCAATTCTGTGATAATAATTAAATTCTATTCATAAAAGTATGCAATTTTTTCATCAATGTTTTTTTATGATATTATCACGTAAAATTGTCGTCCGTAAACCGACTTTACAGACAACCATTTCTTTTATGTAGATGTAAAACACAAGAAACAAAGCTACTATCTTTCTCCTTGGTTAAACATGCTAAGGCGTAACTAACAGTTATTTGGATGCATGTAGTGAAGTTATAGGTTCACAAATGAATCGATGATATTTAAAACAACATAATACTTTTTCAAAACGCGTTTTTAAATATTTTTTTTTTTACTTTGTCTATTGTTATGTTAACCATTACAACAGAAAAACTGCATTGCTTTTTCATAATAAAATAAAATGTTGAAAATAGCTCTTTGTGGTAAAACAATATATTTGGTAAAAAAAAATTTTGGTTATTATAAAAATGACTTTAAAAAATGGAGAATTCATACCCTCAGACACAAGCTCACACTGTACAAAACTTGCATCCGTCCCGTTCTAACATATAGCTGTCCTGTTTTTCGCACATATGTCAGAATATAATTTAAAAAAATTACAAGTAATTCAAAACCGTTTCCTAGGTAAGGCGTACGTCCGGAATGTGAATTTCCATAGGGATCTGGAGATGCCATCCATCTGGGCGTACATAAAATCACTCACGATTAGCTATTTTGAAAAAGCCGCGAACCATCCCAGCCCGTTTGTGGTATCTGCCGCGGATTACGAACCCGTACCGAACGCTGCGCGTTATAAAAGACGTCCGCGACATATTTTTACCGATCTTCCCGACGAAATTACGGCAGCGAACGATCAGTACCAGCCTGTCTCTCGAAACAGAGCGTGTTCACGCTCACGACTTCGAAACTACAGATCACGCCGCCGTGGTCTGGGGGTTAATTTTGCTTCCGCACACCAGATTAGGACCCGTCGGCAGCGACTCAAGCCTAGGTCTGTTCCCTCGGCGGGGAGCCTTGAGTACGCTGCTAGCACAATACAGTGTAACACAAAAACTTACATCACTGCTACAACACTACACTATCATCTCCACACACGTGCACGCTACACGTTTACACATGAAAGTGGAAAAGTTTTATTTTTTTCATTTATCGAACTGAAAAAATTCTAATTTTCCGATAATAAATACATGGAGGAGTTGTTGACGCGTGTATGCTTGGTACACATATACGTCTCAACAATTCATACATATATGAATAGTTAGCTAGGTTAGCTAAGATAGGACGCGATTTGCATGTAACAGACAACAGTCAAGCCAAGGTGTGCCGCGCACCCTTGAACTAGTTGCCAAAATTAAAATCGGCTGAGTGCCTTAAGCGCTCGCCTTAGTAGTTCGGTGAAGCTGTTAAGACCTTGATAGGTCAATAGCGTAGTCAGTCCAAAAAAAAAATGGAGAATTCATACACAGATGACAATGGTTATTCATCAAAGAAACCAATAAATATAATAAAAACTGATATCTTATGTGCCAGAGTAACATAAAAATTTATTTGATGAAAGTTTTGACTGGTCCACTACTAGAAATGAGAGAACATAACTAGTTAAGTTCAACTTGATATTTTAAAACATAATAAATACCAAGTATTCTATTCATATACCTTTATTCATTTATTTAACATAAACAATTTTTAAACAAAAGTCAAAACAACACAAGTAACAGTTTAAGTGTTAAAACAATATACTTAGAAAAATAAAAAATGATTGCTTTTCCTTATTGCATACTTATTTTCTTTTTTTTTCGAACTGACTACGCTATTGGCCTTGCAGGGCCTTTACAGCTTCACCGAAAAACCTCGTTGCATACAATTTCAAATAGAGTACTACGCAACAATTAAATATTTATGTAAGTGAAATATACAGTGTTTTACCTCTGCCGTAATATCTCCTTTTTGTAACTTAAGTTATTTTAGTTATCATCGTTTCAAATATGATATACAGTTTCTGATTTAATACTAAAACGAAATAAGAGTTTGTATAATTATATACGTAAATATAATCAATAATATAAATATAATTTGTATAATTATATTTAAAATAATATACTAATAATAATTCTTTTATATTTGTAATAGGTTATTTATCGTATAGGTAACTCGTAATTAAATAAAAAATTGAGCCGTCATGGGACGCTTGGCAGATGTGAAACATCGAAACTGTTCGAATCGAACGAATTTCAAACCCTCAAATTACACTATAAATGTGCGAGCTCAGTATGGCAAGATAAATTACGTACAGTCGCGTGTACATGTCATCTTCGCGTCGTTGCTACGCCAACAATCAGGATTACCTGCGCCTATAGTTGTTTCACATCAAAAAATATATAATATGTAACTATACAAAATCATTGTGATACCAACGAAAGATCGTAAGAATATAATAGCACAGATAAAGACTATATAAGCGATAACGTGTCACAATTTTGAATAGTTTGTACATAAAAGATTGGTTGAATCTGAATTTAAAAGATATTGCCAATGTTAATAACACATATTGCCAATAATAACAAAATCTCCAGTAGAATAAATTTAACTCTAGATTAAGGAAATCCCTACAAATTGTCACCCTGCAAGGAATTGATCTGAGTTGTCATTCTTGTACAATGCGCTGACAAAAAACAAAAAAGTAATTATCCTCTTTGATATTATAAAAAATAAACCAAAAACATATTTTGTTAAAGACAATAAATGAAAGGTGTGTTATTTTTTCTTCATCCAATGAAAATTAAAAATTATAAACTTACCTAACCATAACTAATTGCTAAAAATTAAATAATAACCTATTTGTACATTTATGAAAATGATATGATGAAAACGTGATGTGTGTATAAAAAAATCATATACAAAAATCCTAGTTAAATTTTTTGACCGTCCTAAAACAGTTGCACAGATCATAAATTTAGGTATAAATACATATATAACATCCACATAACTTAAAGGTAAATAAGTGGCAATTTTAGATTCCTTTGTTAATATTTTTATTTTGTTCTGTATTAAGCTCCTGCCGATATTACGCGTGAGCCCGCAGTTATAGCTAATGGTCAAAAAAATTGACTAGGGTCGTGGTAACACATGCTAATTATTATTGAATGCATATAGAATTATACAACCCATTGTGTGAGGAGTAGAAAAAAAACAAACGAAGTGAGGAATTACTTCGTAATTTTTTTTTTTCGTTCTGACTGCGCTATTGGCCCAACAAGATCTTAACAGCTTCACCGGACTACAGTACTTAGTCGTGCTCACATGAAAATATATATCAATATTATAAAGAGGTAGTTTGTGTGTTTATGACGTAGTAGGCGGTAATCTCAGGCACTATTGGTCCGATAAAAAAATCAGTGTTAGATAGTTCATTTATCCAGGAAGGTTATAGGTCATATCATCACGCTAAGACCAATAGGAGTGGAGCACAAATGAAGAATGTTTCGAAATCGGGACTTTTTTCCTCTTGAGAGCTTCCGCAGCGTGTTAGCTATATAGCGTAACTATTCCATGCGGACGAAGTCGCGTCCGGATGCTAGTACAGTATAAGATTATTGTATTGTATTGTATTGTACATGTTTTATTTTGTCATTGTATTTTATTAAATCTACAGTGATATTTTGAGATAAGAGACAAGTGTGTAAAAAGTTAAATAAAATAAACATGATCAAATCTATCCAGTCTTTTCAGTATCAGTAAGCCTCTATTCTATTTAAATCGATTTAAAAGTCTATCTAATGAAGTTATACTGAAATAGTAAGGGGCCGCGCAAGTATTACGTAAGCAGAATTTTTGTAATTTCTGATCGCCCCTTCTCCTTTATTAGCAAATGTAAGCAATGTTCTTACCCGCGTCTCCATGCTTACGTAAACATTTATCTAACTCTTTTCCGATTTACTAAAGAAGTATTGCAAACGTATTCACTACCCGGACCCCTCAACCCCTTAGTCATCAAAAATAAGCAAAACAAGGACCCCCACCCCCCAACAATGCTTAGGTCATACTTGAATGACCTCTAAATATATTTTGCCAAAATTGTTGTAATAGCTTTCATAAAGTTCATTGTAGGAAACAATTTACAAGTATTAGAGAAAAGTAAGGTCGGAAAATTCGCCGCTCAGTACGGAATAGTTTCTAACAAACTAAAAAAAGAACATTATAGCCCCAATAAAGTACTCGGTTGATATTTTTAAACAGATATTGCAGATCCTAGCAGGCGTCGGTACACGCTGAGCTCATCGCCACTTGAGCACGCATTGACATCGCAAACCGGGGAAACTTTTAAGAATTCTAGACATACAAACTAACTATAAAGCGTGATGTATTTTAGCATAATCTGTGCATAATTAAGATCTCCAAGATGGAAGTTTTGTTTATTTTTAAGACTGTTTTGTAAACGTGTGTGTAAATATTATTTCTAGATAAAGTCTTTTTGCTTTCAAGAACAATAAAAAGTTATTACAGATAGATATATTTATAACAGATAACATTCTTCTAAACAATAGTGTAGTGATACTGGTCATGTGTGGTCATTATCTTTGTTGCCAACGTGAAAATTAACAGAATTTACTCAAGTAATTCGTATCCTAACGCAAGTATCTATTGTAGGGATTGCAATTTGAGATAAATGAATTGAATAATCGATTGTAAACATCGAATGATTGTAAAAATCGAATCGAACCAGTGAATCAATCTCTGACACTATAAATCATTATTAATGTATCATCTATTCTCAAATTCTCGAATTCTCAATTCACACTATAGGTATTCGAGCTCAGAGTGGCGAAGAGAGATTGCGCATGGTATTGCATCGCCACGTCTCACACACTCGCTACGCCAACAATCAACTTTGCCAGCACCTATAGATATTTCACATAAAAAAACATACAATAATTTATAACTTAAAAAAATATTAAGACAAATTTATAAATGATCAATTCTCTAGACCTCGACTTTTTCATGAATCAATTCACAGACCACGATTGGGATTGATTTATAAATCGATTCTTTTTTACGAAGAATAGACATCCCTAATCTATTGTTAAGTGAAATTTTGTCAAACCGATATTTTGTTTTTGACTAACACGACAAAGATGACAAAAGGACAACAAAACAACAAGTCAAACAAGAGTACAATTGGTTATTTGGTATACCTGGCTAATTGAATTATGTCGGAACAACAACCGCATGTCATTCAAAATACAGCTACCTATACTGTGGCGCCATCTCTTAATGATAAACATAAACATTATTAGTGAATGTAATAGATTCAGTTTTACCTCAAAAACCTAAATTCTAGAAAGTCAAAATTATGGCACTGGTAACGTGAACGTAAATTGGCACGGTCAGTGTCATTTATTTTGTACTATATAATCTTGCAATATTTAGAAATTTAATATATTAATGCAATAACGACATACAGCTAATTTAAAAGGAATGGTTTACAAATATTTTAGCTTTGAGTAGGAATACCTGTGGTCATGTGTCTTAGTTTTAAGGATTGTCAAAAATACTAAATAATAACGCATGTCTTAAATGCGAACTTAATAAATAGTTCTTGCGATGTTACAAAAATAGGTCTGAAATCAAAGGTTAATTAGTATTCTTTTAATTAGTATTAACTAGCGACCCACTCCAGCTTCGCACGGGTGCAATATAGCTATCAATCTTAATGAAATACTGTTAAGGGCAGTTTTAGTTTACATGACATGTACAATGTATGTAATGAATTTATATATGAATAAGGGATAATACTGTGTTGTATAAAATAGCTTGACAAATAACACTTAATTATTTTTGAAAGAAGATGGAAATGATTGCAGTGAGTTATCCTTTGTAGATACGTTGGGGATATCATCCATATCGATCTTTTTAAACTATAAAATTTCGTAGTATATTAATTTGATCTATTTCATAACATTTGGCCAGCGTTTACGATTTAAGCGCATAAAAATATGTTTGTTATCTCACATTACAAATCTTTGAATTTTACGGTTTTTCTGTACTATAATAAATATGTATTATATAATATAAACCTTTCTCTTCAATCACTCCATCTATTGTTGAAAATTGTATTGTAGTAATGTAATTGTAGTTTAAAAGATCGAAGGGAACAGACGGCGGAAACGATTTCATTTTATATACTACTAGCTGTTACCCGCGGCTTCGCACGCGTTTTTTAATATATTAAATGGATTTAAAATTGTTATTAGATGTGTAAATAAAAATAATACTCTTTCAAAAATATTTATAAGTATGACACGCACATCATCTACAGTAACAGGTAACATGTACATTATATATGTGAATTTTTTTATATAGTATTTTAAATTAGTTTATATAGTATATCGAATGGGATGGGATTTATCACCCTCAGTGCTTACTTATACTATATAAGAAAGTAATGAAAATATTAGTCTATACATTATTGTACAATATGTGTCAAATCTTTTAGATATAATTTATGTCCATATTGTTGATATAATTAAGTTATTAATATACCTTGCTATAATTTAAATCACATATAAACATATGATTTTCAATTATATTTATTCTTGGAGTCCAATACAATGTATGTCACACGCGCATGTTTACAGTGAACAACATATTTTTGGTCAATTTCACACATAAGAATGCACGAATAACATAGTGTCAACAAAGTCGTGTTCCACGTCTGTTTATATGTCTGTTCGCGATAAGATCAAAAACGCATCTTCATACCGTTTAACCAATATATAAAATGATTCTTGGGCAAGGTTTAGGTATAGTTTGTCTTATTATCAGGGTGCTTGCTTGGGTACTAGCTTAAAATAAAACAGCTAATTAGTTAGTAATTTGCCCGTAAAATTCCCGTTCAAATATTACTCGTAGTCCTTTGAAGCTGTTAAGACCTTGCTAGGTCAATAGCGTAGTCATCTCTAAAGAAAAATCTTTCAAATAGGTCCAGCCGTTTCGAAGATTACCCGGAACAAATAAACAAACAGACATATCGACAGAATTAAAAAAAAAATGTTGATATTTGTAGCACCGCAGATATATGTATTCATCAAAAAGTATTTATTTTAATATTATATACACACACTTTATTCTTATAATAAGTAATATATCACGAACCAAAAATTGGGAACAAAACTAACGTAGAATAACCTTTTTGAGAAGTTTTTGGCGAGATTTCAGTCTGTCATGTAGGGGATTTTATATTTTATTCATAATCTTGTGTTATTTGACTCTATATTGTGTTAAATTGGTGGCGTTTTATGTAATATGGTTTGTTTATTATGCATAAGTGAAATGAATGAAAAATAATACCATGGAGCATGTATTCTGGGGACTTGAAAATTAAGAAGATAAAAATTTATGAAATATTGTATAGAACATTTGGCGCTTAACCTTTACATTAACTTTAGACATAGAAGAAAACTGGGTAGAGAATACATAAGAACTACCTATATTGACAACTTCAGAATTGGCAGTATGGATTAATTCCTACGCCTGTATTGATGGACAAATATTATTACTACTAACCTTTTAGAATAGCAACACAAAATAGACTTTAAAAATGTTAGCGATAGCAACGTATTACGTATAATCAAAAACTGGAATTAAAAATAACGTAGAATAATCTTTTGAACAGGAACACAAAATAAACCTTCATAATATTTCCGATAGAATGTTATCATGTCACTATGGCAACGCATATAATACTGACACTGACACGCAGCGGATGCTCTAAAAATAGCTCGATTTTGAGACATTCTTTATTAGCGTTCCGCTCCTATTGGTTTTAACGTGATGATATGTAGCCTATAGCCATCCTCGATAAATGAGCTATCTAACACTAAAAGAAACTTTCAAATCGGACCGGTAGTTCTTGAGATTAGCGCGTTCAACCAAACAAACAAACAAACTCTTCAGCTTTATAATATTAGTATAGATGTAAAAATTTCAAAGCATATCAAAACAAAATTAAAATTGTAATCTGGAAATTCCGGAGGTTAATGACTTCCAAAAAGTAACATTTAGTTAACAGCTGTAAGATTAACTCATTATCTTTGTACTAAATAAAATGTTAATCGATAATTATACTGAGTCATCATTTTAGTCACCTTTAATTAATTTCATAATAATATTCAAATTGATTTGCTGAATATTTTTTACAGCGATTTCACTAATGGCTTTTTTGTCAGTGATTTATTTATTTAACATATAGAATCAACAACAGTAACATAAAATAAAAAACTAAAAAGCATACATGCAAATACTTAAAAAATATTTATGTCACTATTTATAGTTGACTACAGCATTTATGAATAAACGATACGATGATTTATATACAATATTCCAAGCATCAAGCTCATCATCTATATATCTATAAAAAAATATAAATCTAAAGTGTCTGTAATTTTTAGATTTTTGTAAAAAAAATGTTGCATGATCATTTATAGTGTAAGTAGATTGATTTCAATATTTATTCATGTTAATATTATATCCTTGTATAAGCTCTGTAATTCTCCGCCCTGAACTATGTAAAGAGTGACACGAGGTGTTGTAGAAGGAAACACAATCATCTATGTATTTTATTTTAGTTTATTGGCACGAGTGACCGAACCGAGCCGCTGCGCGAGCGTCACTGGCTGACAATTTCATGATGCGTTAATTAACGCTACAATACTCCAGATTAGAAATGTTTGTCTGCTTATCTCTCTCTCTCTGTCTATTTGTTTGAATATGCGTGACTGCTAAAGTACTGCGATCATGATAAAACCTGGATTTGTTTTTAATTCATTGATTGATTTCATTAAAAGCGCTCGACTCTATCAAGTTATTGTCATTTTAATGACGACGCAACACAAGTACAAGAGAAAAGTAGATGGTAATTAGACGTAATACATTCAAATGACTTTATTAGTCACTGTTTTATACGTTAGGTTTCTCGCAGACGAAGTCACGGGCAAAGCTATTTAATTATAAAATTCCAAGCGAACAATAAAGCTGTACAGTTTATAAAAAAAAAACCTGATATAATTTTAACATATTTATTTTTAATTTTTACATTTTATTATATGATAAGATATTTTACAAACAACTTAAACAGGAATGTTTTTTTAATTTAAATGAACATAGGATTGATTCTCCACAGGAGGTTAGAAAAATCCATGCCTATAATTAGAAGAGTTTATATTTTTTATTGTATAAACTGCCATCACTGACCTAATGGAAAGTATAGTGCAAAGAAAGGACAATGACGATCATCAAGATGTTCACAAATTTATCTACAACCTTTACGTTAAAATATTGCTAAAGGTATTCTTGAATCAGTCAGGCGAGAAGAGCACACCTCCAATCTTTTAATACATATCCTATTACTGCTTCTTCTTTATTATTGCTGACGCTAAGGATGTATGTCCATACGTTATAGATCATGGAAGCAATTTCACAGAACAGTCCTAATTATTAAAAAAGGATTACTTCTTTATTGAAACAGTATTACTTTTTTGTAGGTGGTAGTGCCACGCTAAAGCTATAACTAGTTTCAACATGAATGGGTCGGCTCGCCCGGGGTGACACGGAAAACCGACATGAAGTGGCAGTGCTTGCATTATTGCATTTCGTTCGATCAGTGAGAGTGCCGGAGGACCACCTCTCCCTCTTCTTTCCTCTTTTCCCCTACCCCTTCCCCACCAACACAGGCTGGCAACGCACTTGTAACTCCTCTGGTGTTGCCGGTGGTGGTGATCACTTAACATCATATAACCCACACGTTCGATTGCCTTCTATGATGTAAAAAAAAGAGAATATCTGCATCTCTAGTTTCTCTACAGATATCAGCAAAGGTCTTCATCTAAGCTTGCTAATCTATTTGACAATCGGAGTCACAGGTCCAAACTCCTTGCCGCTTTTCACAAATAATTCCTCCAGAGGTTGGTACTACCTATATCCAATCTAAAATTCATTGAGCCCTGATTGGCCCCGCTATTTACCCGACCTACTAACTTACATTAATTAATGATGCCTCACGAATTGTTCAATATATTCAAAGAATCAATGAAAAAATTTATGAATTTCTCGTGCAAACTCGTAGAAAACTTTTTTGAAGTAAAACTTCTTTAGGTGCGTCCTAGGAGGTAATTGGACGACAATATAATATATATGTTTGTATGTATGTTTATTTGTGTATGTATATGAGTATATTTATGTTTTTTTTTTTTAATTTTTTATTTGTTTATATATTTGACCTATGTATACACCTACAAAAAAATGCACCTACAAAACTATGGTTAATTAGAAGAAAATGCTCCTTTATAGCATTAAGCTCACCAGTGTACAAACAAAAAGTGCAATAATGTTTCATCCATTCATTCATTCCTACAACGGAAGTTCGTTTCGGCAATATGGCGTCACGGTATATAATAATTACACATAACCAAAACTTGTATTAAATCATAATTAATTTAATTCGTTACTTATCATAGTAATATGTTTTCCATATTTTAGTTACTTTATAATAAAGAGTTGCTGATAATATTTCCTATGATATTTAAGTTCCAAATTAGCTGATAGATGTCACTACAGATAACGAAGCTTTGATTTAATTTGTTACTTACATTAAAACCAGATGGCATCACGGTTGCGCGCCCATATATTGATAAATAATTCTATTCTATGAATTTTATTATTTACTTACAGATTGACAATGTTTTAAGTATTCTGTGATCTTTTTGAATTTGCTGTAAGTAGTGTATGGTACAAAAGAAAAAAAGGTTAAATGTAGATATTTCGACGAATGAAATGCAAAATAATCCCACCTTCCATTTCAGCCATTTCTGACCAAACATGAAAGCAGTTCAGTTCAAAGAGTTGGAGGAACACATTGGAGCTTTACCGGACGCTCATTTTGAATAGAGAATGGCTATTTATTGTAGGACAACCATTCAAAATGGCCTCGGTTTGAAACTGAATTGATTATACACACTACGTCTACCTACCTCACCGATACCACGTATATAAAACTCGCAGCCCAAAGTTGTTGGTTTCGTTGCGCACTTCTACAATAATTGGAGCCATAGGTGAAGATGGCTGTATTAAGATAATAAGGATGAATTTAATTAAGAAATTCAAGTGAAATAACATTAATATCCGTATATTTCTATAGCATCTTAGAAAAATTTTGGTTGCCAAAAAAAAAAACTAAAGCGTAGTGACAAAGGAATCCACGCGCAAAATTTACCATGAGAAAAAAAGTTTCGAATATTTTTTTTCGTACACTGTGTGGTCGGAGAGGGCCTTAGTGTCGTTACTGTTCATATTGCTAGCTCTAGGGCCTGTAGGTGGGGTTGTACAGTCTAAGGAAGCTAATAAACTGTTTATTTATGTCCTCGCCTCACCATGTAAACTAAAAATGGACTATTGAAAGTAAATAAGTAAACAATGCGATATCATATTTGGAAATGAAAATATAAAAAAAAAATCAGTAAGTAATCCTAACTTGAGAGTGAGTTTTAAGATTAAAATTTTTATCAACCTGTTCCCGTAATGAGGCTCTTGGTGTTGAGTGCACGCTGACAAGTGGTGCTTTGAAGTTACATCGCATGTTTACAATGACCTCGGTATACCAACTGCTATAGGCAGGGCTTGTCAGATGTCAATAAGTTGAGATTGTTAACATGTTTTATTATTAACTGACGAAGTATAAGGTACATGAAAGGGAAAAATTGGCAAAGTCACATTTACAAAACTTTACAGGAGAGATTATTTAAATTTTGAATACATTTTTTAATGGGCTTTGAATACATTAGAATGAATATTTTGAAAGGAAATGTTATATGTATCTTTTTTTTTAAATATTGTTATTCTATTCAGCAGACTCTTGGTCCGCCCCTTATTTTTTGCTTACATGTAGTATTCTGTATACTTAAAAATCGTATCCGTGAGCGTATTTTTTTTTATTGGTAATTTATTAAATATTAAATGTTCAATTATTATTAACTATTTTTGGTTTAATTACTTTATTGTTTTTATAGCGCTTGCATTTCCATTCTTTATAGCCATTTTTAGGTTCTAATCCACAATATCCGGTGCCGGAGCGTCCACGGCCCGACGAATGAACCTACTGTTATATGTATTTGCAAACAACAATAAAAAAAAAGTAACACAACGCGTTTTACACTTGTTTTAGATAGTTTGGTATTATGAAGCTTAATGAAGTCATAATATATATGAAGTCCTAAACTTCAAAAAAACAATTTGAAAGAAAAGGATTTAGCCAGTTTTTTGCGTTTGGCATTTCACATGTTTTAATTTATGATGGCTTAGTTGATATATATTAACTTTTATGATGGCTTAATGCACATCATGTTCGGACACAGCGTAGATGGATGCAGGTTTGAATCCTGGCAAATGAGCCAGAGAACGCTGTGATGTAAAACATCGCGGTGAAAACTTAACATAGTGGCTTTTTCTCAGTCCGCCTACTAAGCACCCTCAAGTTGAAAATTTGTCGCCAAACACCTGTTTGTGGGTTTTGGCAGCTAGTCCTGAGAGTCCTTCCAGATTTAGCATATTTTAAGCTGTGCGAATATAATGTACTCATGATACATATAGGTAACAAGTCAACAGACTTTAAGCGGCATAAATAAAAAAAAAAAACTGATTTATTACAAAACTTTGAAAACTATCTATTGTAAGATCATTTTTGTTGTTAATTTGTACATTTTTTTTCTTAAACCATGAAATTTACAATTCACGTTGTGAAATTAAATAAAAATTATAAACATGATACGCCTATTTAAAATCTGATTCTAAAAAAAGCAGCCGAGGAGTTAAACTATTAAAAATAATGCCGGAAACTAATTATTACAACCTTTTTTTTTATATATCAAAGGAGGCAAACGAACTGGTGGGTCACGTGATGTTAAGTGATCACCACCGTCCATAGACACTAGCGATATCAGGGATGTCGCAAGTGTGTTGCCAGCCTGTATATGGGAGAAGGGGGAGGGGAAGGAAAGGGAAAGAGGAAGAGACGTGGGCCTCCGGCTCTCTCACTGACCGAACGAAACACAACAATGCAAGCACTTTTATTTCACGTCAGTTATCTGTGAGAGGTTTGGTACTACCCCGGAGGAGCCGATCCATTCATGCTGAAACCAAAAATAGCTTCAGCGGGGCTCTACCACCTACAAAAATACATAAATAAATAAATACATACATTTTTTTATTCACACATAAATATAATCAGCTAGGCGTTCTTTAAAAATATATTCACATAAGTATTACTTAACTTGATATGTTATGCGCATGTCACAATTTCAAAAGCTTAAGTTGTGGTCAAGTGCGGATTGTTTTTGCTGTCCGTCATAACGTTTCCCGCGCTTTCGGCGACAGTTGTCAGTAATACCGCGCTTTTAATAGCGGTGGACCGTTATAAACATTACCTACTTGAAATTGTTAATATTTTTAATTATTAAAAATATGATGTATGTAAAAATTAATAATTGAAATAAAAACATATATTTATGTATAAATTAAGGCGTATAATATGTAGATTAATTGAAAAGAGGATGTAATGATTTTGTGAAAAGTAACGCTATGATAATTTTTAAAATGGCCGCTGAAAAATTACTATGGCTTGCAACGGTACTCCTTCGGCTTTGGCTCTGCGCTACGGATTTATGTTATGCACAGTAAGTAAATCAAACGAATACAATACTTATTTAACTTACTTCTTACTTAATATTATAAAGCTGAAGAGTTTGTTTGCTAATCTCAGGAACTACTGGTTGGATTTGAAAAATTTTTTCAGTGTTTTAGCTTATTTATCGAGGCTAGGCTTATATATCATTAGGCTAAGACCAATAAGAACGGAGCACCAATGAAAAATGTTTCAAAATCGGGGTTAACATAAATATTATTTAAAAATATTTTCACCTTCTACATAAACGATGTCACGAGTTAAACTTAGCGTAGTTCAAAGTAACTATTCCACGCGGAAGAAGTCGCAGACAGAAGCTAGTTTCTATATATAATCTAGTTATTGATGTTAAGTTAATCCAATATAATTAAATAGAGATACGTGTATCTACTAAACACAAAATTGTCCATTTTTCCCACGTTTATTCATATACACGAACAACAAAAATTTCATCGAAATCAGTCAATCCGGTACTTTAGAGATATAATGAAAAACAGCTTTCCTTACAAAATATGAAAAAAGGAATTTTCATAATAATTTGTTTCTTCGTACATATATCTGATATTTTTACAGTTATTCTATTAATCGAGGCAGACTCAGATCACAATAGTTTAAAAGTCATCAAAATCGGTCCAGCCGGTACTGAGTTATAAATGGTGTAACTGCAGCGATTTTAATTTATTTATATAGAGTTGACCCAGCGGATGCGGTCCCGCACTTAAAATAAACAAAAACCACAACAATCACAAACAAATTATATACCTAAACCTTGCTTATGAATCACTTTATCTAGTGGTGAAAACCGCATGAAAATCCCGTCAGTAGTTTTAAGTTTATCGCAAACAGTAGTCAGACGTGGCAGAGGGTTTTCATTTATAATATCTAGTGATTACCAGTGATTTATTACGCTTCCACTTCACATGAGTGTAATATATTTAAAATGACATGATGTTACAAAATTCCATGTTATTTACACATGTGATATCTGATTATGGCCTTAGGCATTATTACCATTTGAAAGAAGCTCTTAAAGTTACGTCTCGCAAAAAACCTACTTTGTCGCGGATAAGTTTAGTTTTATTTTATAAAATATTCATTAAAATTATGACTTAGGAATAATTAAATATTATAGTGAACGCTACTTTGCACTTCCGTTAGGAATTGATTGACCACCACAACGTCTAACTACAACAAAAAGAAAATCAATTAATCAATAAATATATATTTCGTATATATTAATTATATGAAATATATATTAATAATTATCAATAAACTAATTAAAATATGTTGTAGATTGACGTGTAATCTCGACAATCGATTACACGTGTTTCGCTCCGTCACGGAGCATCATCAAATCGATGTTGACTCTTCCGAATTCCGATACGAGCAGGCGAGACATCGTATATTCATATAATTAATATATACGAAATATATATCTATTGATTAATTGATTTTCTTTTTGTTGTAGTTAGACGTTCTTGTGGTCAATCAATTGCTAGCGGAAGTGCAAAGTAGCGTCCACTATAATATTTAATTATGGATTTCCGCAAAGTAACGCCTTCTTCAATCAACTATCTTAGGAGTGATTTTTAATGGCATTAAATAAAGTCTCACACAATGTTTTAATACATTATTATGAGATATTTCATAGGTTTTTTTTTTTCGAACTGACTATGCTATTGGCCTTGCAAACCCTTTACAGCTTCACTGGACTACTAAGGCGAGCGCTTAAGGTACTCAGCCGATTTTGTTTAGATAACATGATCAAGGGTGCTGGGCACACCACGGCTTGGGCTGTTACTGAATTCTATTTCATAGGTCTTCGTCTAAGTTAGCAATGAAAACACATGAAAAATATTGTTAATTTCGATTTCATTACAATATATCGACTATCCTCTACTTTTAATAAAAATAATATGTCTTGTAATGCATTAAAGATTTGAATCGCTATACTTAAAAACTGGTTAAAGCCAATTTTATCCGTTCCTAACATTTTACATTATCTTTCAAGATCTTCAAATTTTGCATATCTAAAATATGAAGATCATAAAAAAATACCTTATGAACGGCAAAATTTGAACTTAATCGGTGTATAAAAAATTGGACACCCAAAAAAAATTAATTTGTTATATCAACGATTAAAATTGCATCTAACTTATTTTGAAATATAAATATCGTGTGAGCTACTATTGACCTGCGTCCATGCTATTGGCTATATCGGGGAGCTACTAATGACCTGGAAAGGCATTGGTTGAAATTATTGGCTGTTCATGTATCTCGACACTTAAAATTAAAATTGGATTTAGCTTATTTTTAAATTTAACGACGCTATTATGATTTGATTTGCGACAACATATTTTAATTCATAGAAATTCTCACAATCTGTATTATTTGGAATTACATTTTCTTTTAACACGGATCTAATTAAGCAACTAGTCACTTGAAGAAGCTCGACTTTCCATAATAATTAATAAATTCGTCACCAGGTCCACGCTCCTAACATTCCAAGATTTGCTGCCGGAGGATCCGCGATTGTACGACAAAATGCGTCCGCCGAAAATCAACGATCAACCGACAATTGTTAACTTCCATGTTACTGTTATGGGACTTGATTCCATCGACGAAAATTCCATGGTAAGCCTTTTTCATACATTCTTTATAGATTGTGACGTATGACTACAATCTTACTTGTTGTTAAATGACGTCATGCTTTAAGATGGTAGACACGTTAAGCCTTTTTTTAGCGTAGGGAAATGAGAGCTTGTAGAGCCGCCTCGATGATCCGCCCGGCGGAAGTTGACTGCCAGGCATCTACCTATAGAGAGGCAGACCGGGTATACACCAGCTGCTTCCCCTCGCCCGCCGGACCCGTGCAATGAGGAGATGAGCCCCCCGGCTCATCCCCTTAGGTACGGCTATGGTGGCAGGAGGAGTTGGGCAAAGCGTCACCTCCTCCTGCCGGTCCTCTGTTGGTGGAGATGGCCACTTAGAGGGTCTATCTCGCGGGCCCTGTTCGCCGCCTCCTTTTGTGAGATAACCTCCTCGCAAAAGGAGGCTACTGCTCGCCATGCCTGTTCACTGCCGAGCATGGCCTAAACCACACTCGACAGCGACAAATTACCGCCTACCGCCGCCGCCAGAGTGCGGTGCTCCCCCTCCCACGCAACAAACTTGGACAGGGTGTGCTGCGCGGTATCTTCGTGACAGTGACAGGTAGCGGTCGGCTCCCTACGAGCGATCGGGATGCAGGTACCACCCGAAACGACCGTGTCCTTTGAGTACCTCCACTAGCTTGAACGTCCGGGAGCCCCAATTCCTCCCCATCCACTCCCGCAGGACCGGGCGGACTGCGTCAACGGTGTACATCTTGAAACGCACGTCCTCCAGGTCCTGCATCCACTTCTCGATGGCGTCCTCTCTCAGACACCGTCTCGCCTCTTCAGTCTCCACCGTGAATTCGTATACGGCGGCGAGAACGCCTGCCTCCAACTCCCAAGGCAGGGAGCCGGCGAGCGTAAAGGCCGCCGCCGAGGACACCATCTGGTACGTCCGGATCGCCATCAGTGCCACCGTACGCTGCGCACTACGCAGCGCGCGCACTTTGGCGCCACCGAGGGCATCTGCCAACACCGGTGCCCTGTAGGCGGCCATCGCTCGCACGACTCCCATATAGAGTCGACAGCACCGGCACCCGGCCACTCTATATTGGGGAGCAACCGGCTGAGTGCCACTGCCGCCCCAACAATTAGCAGTCCAAGCCCCGCGAAATGGGGCTCGAACCACCAGCGTCCATCCAGGGTGAGGCCCAAGTACGTCATTTGGGCCCCCACCCTGATTTAGGCACAATCCACCATTATGTGGCCTAGCCTAGTGGAAGCTTATTTAACATTAGATCATAAAGACATAAGTGAAAACTCAAAACGATGAAACAAATGTGTTCTGATTTGAATTTTCATATTAACTATATTGCGAATAACAATATTTAAATTTCAGAACTTGTTATTGACATTATTAACATTACTGTGGTTTTCGTATCTATTGGGCTATGGAGCAATTATTATATACATTTCTGTAAAGTCTATTAATCTATCAAACGTATGATGAGCTGCAAAATATCAATATTACATCATCTACACTGGCTCCTATACTACGCGTCGGTAGTTTGACAAAAGCCGTGCAAACGCAGTACGATCGGTCATAGTTACGTAGCATGATATAACGTGAAATTATAAATATAGCTCTTGCCAAAAACACCGGGAGGGAAAGGAGACGGGGAGGTGGGACTCTGGCGCTCTCGCTGACCAAACGAAATGCACAACTAACTACTACTACCCCGGGCGAGCTAACCCATTCATGCTGAAACCAGTTTAGCTTCTGCGTGGCTCTACCACCTACGAATTTGTTTTGTTTTGTTGTTTGTTAAATATATATAAGATAAGTAGTAAAAGGAAGAAATCACGACAATTCTTATTTATTTCTAGACCTACGCTGCTGATATATTCTTCGCGCAGACGTGGAAAGACTTCAGATTAAGGTTACCAGAAAACATGACTTCCGAATACAGGTAAATGTATGTTATGACATTGTCGCCATCTTTTCCATATAGAATGTTTCATTATTCTTGCGTAGTTTCATTGAAGTCTAAAGATTGATAAATTTCTTGAGAAGCATTTTTTAATGGAAAAAATCTTTTATATATTTCTCTTTTAGATTCGTACATAAGTTTGGTGATAATAAAATATTTCACTACCTCCTTCTTTGCTTGTAATTTTTTTTTCTTTGATATTCTTAATTTGTTTCCTATAGTACGAGTATACATAATGAACTGTTATTTACTGCGAACTGTAGTGTTAGCAACAACAATGATTGGAAATAGTTTTTTAGAAATTGTTCATACCATAACGAATCGAAGCCTTTATTTATAAGCTTATATTCGTCATACTTCACGCTTCTTACGTCTACAGTTTACAATATTCGTATCGTATTTAAAAAAATGCTCAGTAATATTTAAAAAAAATAATGAAATATGCTCAAATTTTTACCACTGGTTTATATAATTGTATTAAATGCAATCATCCAAACGAATATTATAGACTAATAGTAGTCCGGTGAAGCTGTTAAGATCTTGCTGGGTCAATAGCGTAGTCATTTCGAAAAAAAAAATAGATTAATATGTGACTCTGTCTGTTTGATACCTATCTATATTAAACCTCCAAACAACTTTAGAATTACAACTTAAACGTGGCTTAGGCCTTGAAGAAGGACATTGGCTAATTTTCTTTGGAAATGTAAGGAAATACAAGGAAAACAAAGGAATATTTGAGGGACTGACTCTCAATTGCAGCTGCTGAAACTCACTTCTAATCCTTGACAGATATACACAGAACAAAAATTTAGTTATAAATAAAAGCCAAAATAATATTTATATTTTAAGATTTTATCTCTGTTTTCTCTTTGACTATATTATACACAAACTCGGACTGATAAAGCGATGATGGCTTAATTAATAGCGTGCAACTGAGTAGCAGCTTCTTCCTTTTTCAAAGTCCTACCCTGGAGTTGAAAGTCTGCCGCTAAGTACATTCCTGTGTGTTCCGAGAGCTCCCACAATTCCCACTCTTGGTTTAGCGTGTTCACTATCTTAGACAACATCCTCATTTGCGTTAAAAAGAAAATATGATTATATGCATATAAGCCAAAAAAATTGACGAAAACTCTAGAGGTGCTCGGCCAAAGATCTTTAATTTGAGGCTGGTAGCTAGCCAGTATGCTAGAATGCAAGTTAATATTATTACCACAACCAGCTTTCTCACCCAGGCTCTTGGAAGTGGACTGGCTGAAGCACATGTGGCGTCCGGATTCCTTCTTCAAGAACGCCAAGTCTGTGACCTTCCAGTCAATGACGATACCGAATCATTACGTTTGGTTGTACAAAGATAAAACTATACTTTACATGGTGAAGCTGACTTTAAAACTGTCCTGCGCTATGAACTTCCTCATTTACCCTCACGATACTCAAGAGTGTAAGCTGCAGATGGAAAGCTGTAAGTATCTTACTTTCATTTCAACTCAAGGACTTATATTTTTCTCTAAATTTAGTGAATACTAGCTAATAACTGTGATTACTACTTTTTTTTATATCATAGGAGGCAAACGAACAGGTGGGCCACCTGATATTAAGTGGTCACCACTGTCCGAAGACACTTGCAACACCTGTGGAGTCGCAAGTGCGTTGCCAGCCTGTGTTGGGGGATGGGGGGGAAGGGAAGAGGAGATGGGGAAGGTGAGTAGAGGTGGGCCTCGGCGTTGGCACTGACCGAACGAAAAGCAAAAATGCAAGCACTGTTATTTCACGTTGGTTTTCTGTGAGAAGGTGGTACTATCAAGAACGAGCCGACCCATTCATACTGAAGCTAGTAATAGCTTCAGTGTGGCTTTACCACCTACAATAACTTAATACCCTAATAGAATACTACAGGGCCATAGACCCCTTCTGGAAGGAAGGTATGGGCACAAACACCATGCCAGACCACGACGTATTGGCGATTTCGAACTCTGACAAATGCACAGTTCCATGTTTTCCCACATACATTAGTACTACAAGAACATTTCTCAGGTTCAGGTTTCCTCACGAGGTTTCTCTTCACGGTCACCTGATACTGTTACCAATTTAAATTAGTAAATGTACGTGAATTCCAAAAAAAAATTGTTGGGACATGCCAGGGTTGAAACCTGACCACCACGACTTCATTATATTATATATAAAGGAAAAAACATACACAATACAGTAGTCCGGTGAAACTGTTAAGACCTTGCTAGGTCAATAGCGTAGTCAGTTCGAGAAAAAAAAACATACACACTACAACGCTTGTCTCACTTCTTCACTGTAAGTAAATACACAGCGCTGAAGGTGCAGTGGTTAAGGAATTGTAGTTTTTAAAAACGTTTATTAATCTATATTAAATGAAGTTATCATGATTACTTTTTTTGAAGTGAAGCGTCTTATGGCAAGGCTTTTTGTACGACGAAAAGTAGTGCGAGTAAGTACTGTGTCGTGAATAGTGTTGAAAACACCGGTTCCCGTTCAATAATCGAAGTTAATATAACCAGATGCCTGGTAGCACTATATGACGTTCGGTTTTCTATACATTTTTTTTAATAAAATGTTTATTTGATATACTATAGTTATATGACAAAAGAAGGCCCAAGTTCGTTGATCAGCAGGGTGCACCACGTGCAGGTGAGGTTGGCTTGGATGTCTTAATTCTTAAGACGTTACTCGGCACCCCTTACACCCCACGTTTTTTCTCGCGTTTTTTCTCTGCAATATTTATCCGTATATCTTATTATTGAAAACTTCACTTTCAATAGAATTAGTCATTAGGTAGTCAAAATAATATAAAATATTAACAAATCTCAAGATACAAAGCTGAACCCACACGTTTTATCCTCGCAACTAATGCGTGGCCTCAGACTCGCGTCGCCAATAATATCGTCGTTGGGTTGCTAACAAAGGAATAATAGGATTAAACTTTATTTTAATTCTTTTAGTAGTTCGGTGTATCTGTAAAAGCCTGTCAGGTCAATAGCGTAGTTAGTTAAATATACTATGGTATATATGTTTTATGTATATATCTAAAAAAAACGTATCAAAGTTAGGAAAACCCAAATACTTGCAAAGGAATCTTATAAAGTTGAAGAGATCGTCAAATAAAACTTTGTATTTTTTATATCTGGATGTTGCTGGAAGGAAAATTAATTTCGTTATTATAACTCGAGCCTGAGGTCAACAGGCGACAATACGGGGGACCCTTAACATTTTTACAACGCGACTTTTTTACAAGTATTATATACAATCTCAAAAACCTTACTTCCTAAATAATATTATAATTGCGTTGTGAGTTTGTTTTTGTGTTCGTTATGCTTTTATGCCTTAATGACTCTAAGCTTCAGTGATGTTTAAAGTGGGGATGGCAGTGCGGTGTGCATATGCAGGAGAGGCGAAGTAAACAGTTAACACAATTTTTCTTTTGTGGGCAAAGTACTATATATTTGCTTTATTTTTTTAATGTTATTTTTTCTTTACATCCTTACAAATATTATAAACGCGAGAGTCAGTTTGTTTGTTACATGCTAACTTATATATGATGATGATAAATGCTAACTTGTATGCAAATGTATTAAGTAGTTTCAGATATCATTTTGGACAAACATGTTTAGGACACTATATTTGTCTATATTAAGATATTTATTTATATTTTTCTCTTTCAAAATGCGGTTACATATTTCGGTGTGAGGGTAAAGAAATGGCCGCTAACGATGCACTAGATCCCACGTGAAGAATTCATT
Organism: Antheraea mylitta; assembly: GCA_014332785.1. Taxonomy (NCBI): domain Eukaryota; kingdom Metazoa; phylum Arthropoda; class Insecta; order Lepidoptera; family Saturniidae; genus Antheraea; species Antheraea mylitta. Next base: position 435,386 of record JACEII010000145.1, on the reverse strand, counting down.
GTAGTGAAGTACCGCCCCTCGGTGAACCGTAGTACCTTCTTTGTAGTCTAAAAGTGTACAGTCGAACGACAGAAAGCTGACAATGGATTTTCTCGAATCCTTAAATAGAGTAAGGTGTATTTAATTTAGACTTTAAAAGAAACTAGCCTAACGCCCCGGTTTCGCACGTATATACTAAAAAATAAAATGATAACAAGTCGTCTACTTAGAGTAACCATGTAATAAGAAAAAATAGCAGCTGAACAACTAAATGTCTGTCTTAAAAAACTTCTTCCTTGTGTCTCACTCAATCACTCACTCTTTTATATGAAGTTCTGTTAAAACAAGACTTTCATTTTTCAGTACGATTTTTCAAACATTTTCTTTACCACAAAACTTGCCGTGACAATTAAAAACACAATAAAAAAAATACACAAACGGGTGCAGTCGTTCTGAAGTGACATGCTTACATACATTCGAAAATAAACATTTAACAAAGTTTTTGGCGGGATCTTGGTCTGTTACGTAGTAGATTTTCTATTTTATGCATAATCTCGTATATATAGAGTATATTCCCTGTATATATTGTAATATTGTAGGTATTGAATATGTAGGAATGTAATATTTATGGTGCATAAGTGAAATGGATGTGAAATTATACCACGGAGCATGAATTCTGAGATGCCACAAAAACGCCCCGGAAATTTCTAACAAGGAAGCCATTATCTTGTTAGATTTTAGAACATTGAAATTCTCACAACACTCTTGTAATATTATTATCTCTTGGCACACCGACAATGACCGTAATAATCTAGGAGATTGATTGCCATAAATAATATTAAAAAAGAAGAGTGTGAGTTGACAGAAATGAAACTTAGTAATCTGGTTATTTTTATGGAAGTATTAAATACTAGTCTTCGGCATTATTTGCATTGATATCAATCTTAATGATTATTCGGTATCATTTTAATATATGTTAAGAATTTTAATAATACACACCAAAGAATAATTTTTAAAGTGCGATAATCACTACGATTTAACAGAAAATAATCTTCTATAGATATCAACCACCCGATATGCTCAGGTTTGCTTCAAGGGTCTATTCTCGCACCCACACTCTTTAATCTGTTCGTCAGTGACCTACCTCGGCCTAAGGAGGTTGAGGTAGGTTGTTATGCTGACGATACGGTTATCTACGCTTCCGGTTGGTGGTTGGACTTCCTTAGGAAGCGCATCGATAAGGCCGTTTGCACGCTCGGTGAATGGTTTCGGAGAGTCGATCTCCATAGAGATCTAGAGATCCCTTCTATCTGGGAATACGTGAAATCACTTACGATTAGTTATTTTGAAAAGCCGTGAATCATCCCAGTACGTTAGTGGTATCCGCAGCAAAATACGAACCCGTACCGAACGTTGCGCATTATGAAAGACGTCCGCGACATATTTTTATCGACCATCCTGATGAAATAACGACAGTGAACGATCAGTACCAGCCTGTCTCTTCAAACAAAGCGTGCTCACGCCCACGCCCGCATAACCACAGATCACGCCGCCGTGGTCTGGGTGTAAATTTCGCTCCCGCACACCAGACTAGGCCCCCTTCGGCAGTGGCTCAAGCGTAGGTCCGTTCTCTCGGCGTGGAGCACTTAAGTACGCTGCTCGCGCGATACAGTGACACAAAATCTCACATCACTACGACAACATTACACATATCACCTCCACACACGTGCACGCACACATGCTTACACATGACAGTGGAAGGGTTTTATTTTCCCTTATCGAACTGAAATAGTTTAAAAAAGATATCCGACACAAAATACATATAAGAGTTGTCGAGGTATGTATACTTGGTACACATACATGTTTCAATAACTCATATAGGTATGAATATATAGCTTAGCTCAGATAGGTCGCGAATCGCATGTATCAGGCAACAGCCCAAGCCAAGGTGTGCCGTGCACCCTTGAGCTTGTTGCCCAAATAAAATCGGCTGAGTGCCGCAAGCGCTCGCCTTGGTAATCCGGTGAAGCTGTTAAGACCTTGATAGGTCAATAGCGTAATCAGTTCGAAAAAAAAAGAAAATATATCAACGTTTCTCTCTCTCTCTCTCTCTCTCTCTCTCTCTCTCTCTCTCTTTCTCTCCCTCTCTTTATATACATTTCGAGGTTAGGATATAAATATAGGAGAGGATATATAGAAATGCATCTTATATCATTTTCACTACACATTTTCATTTCATAAAACCCAATTCACATCAGCCAAATAGATCTTTTACTAAAAAAAAATCTGTCACGCTGTCAAAATCAGCGTTATATGTTAAACATTATACACATAACAAAGGTATTAAAAATATAACAACCTCAAGACACGGTTGAGTTTGTGGATATAGAAATCGTTGGCTGGAGAGGCACGTAAAATATAGGGCAAGTACGCTCGACCGCTCACCGCAGTCAGCGCGATTTCATCTCAGATCCGAGCCTCCGAGGGTCCGTCGAGCTAACGTGCAAAGTAGACTCGAGATGTTGCTATATATAGACCCCTCGATCGGCCACTTGTCGCCTGATTGAGGGTCTTCGGTTCACGTTTCTCTCTTGATAAAATATATATAATCGATGCCTTGAAAAAAATTTTATGAAACTTTTAAATTCATCTACCTATTTAGAGAGAAATATGTATTTATTTGACATATACAAGACTTATTTACTCTTATAACTAAAGAGCTGTACTGTACGTCATAAGCGCTTCGACAACGCCTTGTTAAAACTTGGCTAATTATTATTTTTACTGGCTGCCCCGTCAATCCGCCCGTATCTAAGCAAAATATAATTTTTTTTTTTCACCACCGATATTGAGAATATGCCCTCTTACTTTCACACATTATCTAAGACAGTGTGGCGTTACGATATTACTTTACGTATGTGTGCGTTATCGTGCCATTTGTTTTGTTAAAATATCATGTAGGTAACGTACCTTTTTAATTGTAATGTCATTTATAAATTCTTATATAGACACTCGATTTAACGACAAACTCTTTGAAACATGTAATTTAATTGATTTCTGTATTGTACCTACTTGAAAATGTGTTTTTGATCGTCCTTTAAAACGCCCAGTCTCGATATCGGAGAATATTTCATGGTGATTGCCACCAACGAGCTAAGATGACATGTGGCTTTATCGAAGTAATTGGTCTAGAGGTACTTAACATTATACCCAGGTCGAGGTAAAAAAAGCCTAAATTGCGACATACTGTGGTACGTTAAGATACTATCTTAATATTTATATATATATATATATAAGTCCAGTGTCACGATGTTTGTCCACGATGAATTCCAAAACTATTCAACCAATCCTTATAAAACGTTGGCATTTATGTACAATCTGGACCAAGAGATAGGATAAGTTATGTTTCGATTAACGGCCTCCATATTTTTTTATTATAATTATAATGATAGCCAATGTTGATTATTGATATCAATTATAAGTATTAGAAGAATAAACAGATGGTGCTTTAAATTAGTTCGTTGACAGACAACCGTAGGACCGACTGTTATAGAGATTGAAATACCGCCGGTTTAAGGACAGAACGACTTAAAAAAATTACTTAAGAATTTACAATGGATGTTTGTAATGAATTTTTTTTTTTTATATTTTGTTTTAGTCTGCAGACTCTTGGTCCGCACCTTTTTTTTGCTTATATGTAGTTTTTTTTTTTTAACGTAAAAATCGTATCCGTGAGCATTTATATATATACATTATTATTATTAGTAGTTTATTAAATATTCACTGTTTAATTATTATTAACTTTTTTTTTGTTTTAATGACGTTATTGTTTTTATAGCGCTTGCATTTCCATTGTAATGAATTTTGGATTTAATGTATGTCGACAAAAACTTTGAAAAGTTGAACTTCGTAAAACACCTGCACATTGTAAAAACACAATTTTTAAGGGAATAGTGTTAGGTTTCACAAGATAGTCCCAAAGTATATTACTAATTTGCCGGACTGTAATTTCAAGCGTCACAACAAGCAGGTTTTGGTATCAAAACTTATAGAATCAAAGCTTATTATAGAATAGATCAATATGTGAACGATGGTGATGCTTGGAATTGACTTCTCTCTGTGTATTTACTAAATACAAGTGTAACATGTAATCCCAGTTCTTCTCAACAAGTTCTCAATCAATTTATCCAAACTGATGGTAGTTTTGACGTTGAATTGAATACATTATTTTTGATTTTTATAAATTATATTGCAATTACAGTGTCACATACGACAGATGACCTGATCTTTCAATGGGACCCGGAGGTACCTCTTGTGGTCGACGAGAACATAGAGCTGCCCCAATTGGAGTTGGTACAGAACAGAACAGCTGATTGTACACAGGTGTATTCAACAGGTTAGTCACAATGCAGTGTACTATATTTTTCTTCTAGCATTACGCTATCATTTGCCAGTATCACTGTTTAAAGTATCATGCATTTTATCGTGGAATGGCTTCTTCTAAGTCCGCTTGGTTAGCTTAACAAGTAAGTTGTCAGGTGTACAAAATCTAGTATTATTATAATTAGTATTAATTAATCTAATCTTATTTAAATAGAGTAGAGAAGAATCGATACATTTAAATGAAGTCGTATATTAGTCAATCTGACAGAGATAACGAGCAATTAAATTATTAACAGTAAAGAACAAATTCTAAAGTAGAACCATAGCAACAAAAAATAGTTAATAAAAACAAGAAATTGGGTGAAAAAATAATACAAAAATAGACAGAAAATAAAAATAACGCTTACAAGGAACCCAAATTAATGAATAAATAAATATACGTCAAAAAATTAAGCACATATGAAAACAAACACACAAAAGTGACTAATTACCCAGAAAAAGTCTTGGATTACCCGTGCCTTGGGGCAAAGCGCAGTGGATGCTACAAAAGTAGCTACATTCAAAAATAATGAAGTCGTAAGGAGTTTTCGAGCGCTTACATTGATAACTCTGGTAAAACCTTATGTGATATATAAAAATGATGTAGTACTTACTTGTACATCTTAAAGTTGGCTAAAATCCGCGATTGTATTTGTCTACCTCCCAGATATAACTCATAGTAATCGCTTTTATTTTTTGTATGTTATTATAGATAATCATTGAATTGAATAAGGCGTTAATTTGCGGAAATCTATAATTAAATATTATCAAGTCGGAAGAGAGAAGTAAAGTTCTCTATAATATTTAAAATTAATCGGTTATTTACGACGCTATTTTCATTCATATAGTATTTATCGTTATCTAATAAAATATCACCTTGAACATCCAACGTAAATCAGAGTACGACATAGTGGCATATCATTTAAATGTATATATCACAGATTTCAAACTAATAATAATAATAACGTCATTTATTCTATATTTCAAGGTTAAAGATATTTTACGAATTTAAAACTTGTAAAAAAAATCTTAACATATAAAATATTGTTAGTATATTTAGTCTTTTTGGTCGAAATATGAACCTCTGTTTGGATATAGACTTTCTCCATCTTCTTTCTTGGGTAGATTAATCAAATTAGGAGCAACAAATAAAAAGTTGATTTTTAATTTTTTGACCGCTTTGAATATAAATTTAAGTACAGTAAAGAGGTTAATACTAGACAAATTCTAAATATTTTTTTTAGTTGAATTAGTCTGTCATGTAATGGTTCTTATATTGTACTCATAATCCTATGTTGTTTGACTCTATAATTAATAATATTGGTGGTTTTTTACGTAATATAGTTGGGTTGTGCATAAGTGAAGTGGATGGAAAATAATACCACGAAGTATGTATTTTGAGATGTCACAAAAAGTTATAGAAAAGTTCTAATTGCGGCCGTAACATTAAAAGACGCTTTGTAGGTAGTAGAGCCACGCTGAAGTTATTGCTGGTTTCAGCATGAATGAGTACCACCCTTTTACAAAAAAAAAACCAACGTGATGTAACAGTGCTTGCATTGTTGCGTTTCGTTCGGTCAGTGAGAACGCCGGAAGCCACCTCCTCTCTCTTCCACTTTCCCTCCTCCTTTTTTCCTCAAACTCAGGCTGGCAACGCACGTGCGCACGCAAGTGCGACTCCCCTGGTTTTACTAGTGTCTATGGACGGCGGTGATCACTTAACATCAGGTGACTCGCCTCTTCGTTTGCTTCCTATGACATAAAAAAATACCTACTCTATAATGGCAATATCCTGGAAGATTGGTTGCCAAAATAATATCCTAACAAAAATAAAATCCTTGAATAAAGTTTTTAAACGCCGCCGTATAGTAAAGTATTAATCTGGCACTGCTTCAGTCTTTAATTACCTACTCGATCTTCAATGACGATATCGCAAAGTATTATAAACCCGATAAGTGTATTTGCTGACTTCAACAAGGTCTGATGGATAATACTTTAATCCGAATAAAGGATTATATAAAGATGAACTCGCGGAATGTCACCTTGACTTACATTCTTTTGTGATAATCCAAAATTTCCTAACGAAAGTGTTTGTAAGTTTGAAATTCGTTCACCACCAGTTTTATACACATTTTTTCTTTGTAATGACAATATAGTCTATGGACAACCATACGGTGCTGAATAATAGTAGCTTATTTTTGCTACTAAGTATGTCCCGTCTGATCGGTAATAAAAAAAATATTACACGCAAACAGAAAAAAAGGAACAAATTATTTTATATCGCCTGTATTTCATACCTTCTTCGTATTCCAAAGATGGCCTGGATATTATCCGATTTTTAATGACTTCGCAATGGTATGCCATGAGTTACTTTTTTTTCTCAAAATACGCTTATAAACATATAAGTATGATATGTTCAAGTTGCGATTAACTACTGGCTTTACAGGAGACTGATGTTATCTCTCATATTCCTAACAACTCTCTTCCCAACCTAAGCTATTATCGCCTAAATCAATCTCTTTTACAAACAGTCTATTATAATTATATCAATCTATACTCCTTTTTTAATTTCAGGTAACTTCACATGTTTGGAAGTCATCTTCAAATTGAAACGACGTCTCGGCTACCATCTTTTCAACACTTATATACCCACGTGCCTCATTGTTATCATGTCTGTAAGTTATTGTCTCTACCAGAAATCTATTTTATAAAGGTTAATATTATATATCGATCCCAAAATTAGGTTGACCAAAATTCTTATGTGTTTAATTTTGAAACAGGAATTGCTACCGTCGAAAGGAAGAGTTTGACGCTTCACGAGTTATACTCAAATTTATAATAATTGCCTGTAAGAGATGTATGTGTAGGTATATATATAAAATCTAACTGATGCGTTTGACAAACCAATGAACGAGTTACGGCGTCGATTGAACCTTCGAAGGCTACGAACCTTAAGTTGCTAATCTATCGTCAAGTATTAATAAATGTATTCTGATAAATGTACTTAGGCCAGTTTTCGTTAAAATAACAATACTTACGAGATTGTTATCAAATGTCAAAACTTAGAAAGTGCTAGCCTCTGCTCACGACTTCGTTAAACCACTATTCCAGTTTGTTTAGGCTAACGCTAACACGCAGCGGAAGCTCTCAAGAGGAAAAAACCCGATTTCGAAACATTCTTCATTGGTGCTTCGCTTCTATTGGTCTTAGCGTGATGATATATAGCCTATAACCTACCTCGATAAATGAACTTTACAACATTGAAACTATACAAAACTGAAGAATTTAACAAATTGGATCAGTAGTTCCTGAGATTACTCCTTACCGAGTTCAAATTTACAACGTAACAAACTTTACCTCTTTATAACATTAGTATAAACTAGTATAGATAACATGTTACCGTATTGGAAACAACATAAAGTATTAGTTAAAGATTGAAAAGAGTATCCATTTTGGTTGACATCCAAATATACGAAACTTCACAGACAGTAATTGCGCAAAGAACATTAGCAAAGATAAATATTTGTACTAGATGTTTCTAATCAATTCTAATGCCCTCGAAAACTAGAATATGAAAGTAGGATATCAATGGAAAAATATTGGCATCGGTTATCTCCACGCAAACACCTTTTGTAATTAATCAAATCATTGTCTTTTGTGCCTATTCGATGACTGACACGAAGTTTTAATTGTGCGAATTCCAAAAAATATATTTGCTGTAGAGATCAAGGGAGCCAATCTACGTTCTTTAAGAAGTTCTATCCTGAAAATTATTTTGGGAAGTAGAAATTATCTTATCCTGAAAATTATTTTGGAAATTAGAAATGATCTTATCCTAAATGCCAATATATCTCATTTAATTAATGATTTACAAAAGCGAAACGTGTATGCTTCGCTTTAGGAATGTATCTCAAATTAGTGATGTTGTGGGCTGTTGAGTCGCAATTAAGATATATAGAAATGTAATCGGTGACGCTCGCTACCAGTGTTATATGTGGGGCGTGTGTTTCCACCAGTGCTGAGAGAATACTTTCAATTTATATTGTATGTATCAATGTGTGTCTTTTATCTCCTTATATCATCTTTGTAGTTCTTCGTCCTGGACGGTATGTTAACCGAAGTATTGTAAAAGGAAATACAAGATGTATATTATACGAGTATACATGTTTACTGGTGCAAGCGACCGATTAAGTCACTGCGCCAGTGTCACTGAACAACAATTTTATATATCTTAATTACACCACAATACTCCACAATAATTAATTGTGTGCATAAATCGATTGCGTTGGAACTACCTGTATCTGCGAGTACTGGTCCTGTGAACATACCAAAAAATATGCTGCAAATCTTACGAGGGACATGGGAGATAAAATACTTAAGGGTTTGTGAGTTTATTCTAAAATTATTAGAAAAAAGCGCAAGTTAAAAATGCTAAATACTACATTATATAAGTCCTTAAAGTACATAATAAGAAGAAATACTTGTAACGCATTATCCAACAGTAGCGGTCCTGGCGGATGGTGTCACGCCCTAATAATATAAAAAAAACCTTGATAAATGACATACATAATTCTTCTTTATAAATAAATTTTTCTACTAGTGAAAACCGTACGAAAATCCGTTCAGTACTTTTCGTGTTTATCCCGAACAGACAGACAGACAGACGAGACAGAGGTCTTTGTTTTACACTGTGTAGTGATAATAACGTGCATCTTTGTTTAAATAACGTTTTAATTTTTTATTAGGCCAGTGGAAAGGTATGATCCTTGATTATCAGTTAATCCAGTTATTCCGGTACATATGGATTATTTGATAACACGATAAACAGCGAACTAACATGTTTTACACTTGTTTACTAATTGTTAATTACGATTGTCTGCTGTCCCTTTGATAAAGAACACATTAATCATCGGTGCTAAAAAAGACGACAATATGAAAGTAGGTGAATGAAGACAAATGGTATGTCTATTAAAACACGAGTACTCGTTCAGTGATCGAACTTCTACGGTGAAGAAAAACAAAACTTTTTCCATTTTTATAACACTAAATTGATAACACTAAGCTCGTAAATAGCTATAAAACAAAAACTGAATGAATAAAATCGGCTGAGAAACAGAGGAGATAGATGTTCTTAACCGTATTAAAGACAGCATTAAATAACCACATTAAAGACTTGCAGTGTAAGGCAAAAGACGCTCAAAGGACTGGACTGGTTCTGAAATGCAGCTGAAGCAATCATGGTTCAGATGATAGTTGATCTTGTTAATCGACATAGGTTACAATCCTTGCAACTGAGTCTGAGCTTTCGGTAAAGGAAAATAACGTGATGAAACTTCAGCATAGTGTTTAGGACTTTTCCTAATTCCAGCCTCGTTAGTTACTACCCTAGAGTTACATATCTACCGTTTAACACCTCATCTATCCCCAATTTGAAGAGTTAAAATCTGAGAAACTCTTCAATAGAGAAATAAGTAAATCGGGTGAGATCATGTCAAGTGGCTTCTCATTTCCCACCGGGTCTTGAGATTTAAATATAACTATTTGAGGTAGTCACCACCAACACTTAAACCACGAAACAGTTTTTCTTTACAATGAAAATATGAAGGATTTTAAGTTAAAAAAAAATATTTCAACGAAACATATGGAAAACGTTGCCTAATTTCTTTGAGATATAACAAAACAATTATGATAACATGAGGCAGATGGAGTCGCGGGTATCATCTAAATCGGAATATTTGATATTGTTCCTTAATTTTAGAAACCGATAGAAAGAATTAATGATATTAGCAATTTTAAGTTTATAGTATATTGTTGTCAGTGGGTCTCGTTTTGGATAAAGCCTGACGCGGCTCCGGCCAGGGTGACCCTCGGTGTGACGTCACTGCTGACACTCTCCACGCAACACGCCAAGTCACAGGCCCAACTGCCGCCAGTCTCTTACTTGAAAGCAGTGGATGCCTTCATGTCTGTTTGTACTGTGTGAGTATGTTAAATTACATTGAATTCCATGAATAAGGCAGAAAACCTAATCGCAAATTATATAACATATACATCTGAAGTTAGTCTACATTTTTTACCATTTGATTAAACATAAAATACATTTTTGCCGAGATTTGGCGGAATGGGTATCTGTTACGTTGCTACTTTCAAAAGGTTTAAAATAAATAAAAGAAATAACTCAATTTGTCTAAAAGTTGTAAAAAAGTTGAAGTAAAAATAATTAAACAATGTGTTTTTTAAATAAACTCAACGTATTTATACAAAAAATACAGTTTTCAAAGATCCCATGAGGGATTAGAAGTGTGGGGTGAAGGTTAATGATCTATCCCTAAGGTTGACCACAGTAATTAGTCATTTTCATCATTTACACGTTATTAAAAAGTTTATGGTTATTTGCGACATTTTTGTTCAATACTTTTGTTACGTTGGACATCTAAGACAACATATAATTTAAATAAATACCTTAGAAAATATTAGAGTTATAAATCTACGCGGAACAAAAAATACTTGGCCGAAACTTCGAGTAATCAAGTGCTTAACGTGTTCTAGACGCTTTAAATTATACATAATAATGTGTACAAAACGTGGCAATTTGCAAATTGTTAAAAAGAGTTGTTTGTATGAATGTAATAAACTGTCAATATCAAATCATCAAAAAGTAATTCTAAATTTATTATACACGTATGACGAAATGACAGGCAAACCCGGGGATGGTCGCTAGTTAGACAATATAACAAGAATCTTATATTCTACAATAATGAAATATACTTTTTGCAGTCTGTAAGTGAAGAAAAGTTTTTGGGGTGTAAGGGGTGTCGAGTAACATCTTAAGACTTGAGACGTCCAAGCCAACCTCACCTGCACGTGGTGCACCCTGCTAATCAACGAACGAGGCAATGGCGAAAGCGGGGTGGTAGGGTTTTACAGCCCGACTGGGTCGCAACCACCATGTACATGGTGAAAAAGCCCGTCATAGTGACTCGCTTCTGCGCGTCGCGTTTCGCGATTAGTATGTGCATATCCAGTACCGGGTGACTTTCGTCATTATGGCCGGCATGACAGCGGCGACCGGCCATGGATAATCTGTTTCTCGGTGGTTGTCGATGTTTTTGGATTGTACTATGCTTACCATCAGGCATAGTGCAGTCACTTTGTCGTGCTACAATAAAAAAAAAAGAAGTCAGCAGTTATTGAGTTTCTAATGGCCAATAATGGCCGTTTTTAAACCCTGTACGGTAGTAACCACCAATTCAAATGGGCTCATTTTCAAAAAGACTTACGCTTTCTGTCCAGATTTGTGTTTATGGCGCTCATGGAGTATTGCCTGGTGAATATTATTCTCGGCGACGGTGCTGGAAAACCTAAGGTAAATAAACCTCCAATTAGTTAAATATAACATATAAATACATGATTCCATTTATTCTATTCCTATATATCAAGGATAGTTATTTATTGACTTTAGAAAGAGATATTAACTATTTTATAATCTTACCCTTCTTCCACCTAATTAAGGTCATTGCAATATTTTTCACTGCAAAATTGTTCTTTTTCATTCTCCTTTATCATCTGTCATCTTACTATTCCGATTCACTTTTATAGACATATCATTTTTAACATAATCCATCCATACATTTTTCTATCTTCTTCTACCTATATATTCGTCTATTTCCATACTTTTTGGTGTGAAACATCTATAGGCGGAGGGTAAGCCTGATCTTTGGCGTGGCGACGCAAAACAGGACTTTGAACTATTAATGAAATACTCTCTACATTTGCAACCCCATCTATATAAGCATAAGATTCAAACTGTTTTGTCGGCCACTCATTCTATTAGTTTTACGGGGCACGGGCCGACTACCTAGCGCCCTTTGATAAATGCCGCCAAACACACCGCGCCTGTGCTTAGTTGAATTTAATAAAAATGAATATTTATGAAATAAAATAAATAAACAGACATTTTATGGGACAAATTTGTAATGCTTTAACTTTTCATTATGCCATAGCCGATTCCTGTCGTAATCCGTTCAATTTCGATGTTTCACATCTACCAGGCGTCCCGTGATGGCTCATTCTTCTCTGGTTACAGAACTTGCTTCTCTACTCATGGCATGTACCATGTTAACCTATTACTATTCAACTTCTCTGTCACTAGTACTATTATCAAACTTCCTCTGATTTACTTATTCCTAATCTTATACTTTCTGGCTATGGTGTATACGTTCATCTGAACACAGATCTCAAGTAGTAATACCCAAAAACACCGACAAATATAAAGGACATATTTAAAATTTTAAGCGTACTTAAAGGTCAACAGATAATTGATAGAAAATACATCACCAACATTTCAACAGATTTCAACAGTTGCAATTCGTTTTACTTCAACGGAATATAAAATTCTTTAAGAATATTATATCTTTGCGATTGATATGAGCACTCATCAATCAGTTGTTAATTATAAACCGATATTCATAATTCATCTCAAGATAGGCGCTATCTGCTTTTTGATACTTAAACACCAAGTCATATTAAAACTTTTGCCCATATTTTTGGCAATGGTAAATGTTTTCACTTTTTAAGCTTATATTGGATCTTGTAATTATTATATCTTTTTTTTTTTTTTCGAAATATCTACGCTATTGACCCAGTAAGGTCTTAACAGCTTCACCGGACTACTAAGGCGAGCGCTTAAGGCACTCAGCCGATTCCATTCTGGCAACCAGCTCAAGGGTGCACGGCACACCTCGGCCTGGCTGTTGCCTGTTGCATGCAAAATCGCGACCTATCTTAGCTAACCTAGCTAACTATTCATATATGTATAAGTTGTTGAAACGTATATGTGTACCAAGCATACACGCCTCAACAACTCCTCCATATCTTTATTATCGGAAAATTGAGAGTTTTTCAGTTCGATAAGGGAAAAAAGTAAACCCTTCCACTTTCATGTGTAAGCGTGTAGGCGTGCACGTGTGTGGAGGTGATCGTGTAGTGTTGTAGCAGTGATATATATTTGTGTGTCACCGTATCGCGCAAGCAACGCACTCAAGGGCTCCCTACCGAGGGATCGAACCTAGGCTTGAGCCGCTGCCGTGGGAGGCCTAATCGGGTTTACATTTATTATATCATTATTGAGCGTACTTAGAGTATACGAAGTACCTACTCTGAGATTTTTTTCTTTTTTTTTCTCGAACTAACTACGCTATTAACCTAGCAAGGTCTTAACAGCTTCACCGGACTACTAAGGCGAGCATTTAGGGTACTCAGACGACTTTATTACGACTATATAACTCAAGGGTGCACGGCACACCTCGGCTTGGGCTGTTGCCTGATACGTGCAATTCGCGACCTATCTGAGCTGACCCAAGTTAACTATTCATACGTATATACGTTGTTGGCACATATATGTGTACCAAGCATACATACCTCAACAACTCTTATATATATTTCGTATCGTATAATTTTCTAAACGATTTCAGTTCGATAAGGGGAAGAAACAAAACCCTTCCACTTTCATGTGTAAGCGTGTTTGCGTACACGTGCGTGGGGGTGATATGTGTAATGTTGTTGCAGTGATGTAAGATTTTCTGTGAGTGTATCGCACAAGCAGCGCACTCAAGGGCTCCACGCCAAGAGAATGGAACTAGGCTTGAGCCGTTGCCGATGGGGCCTAATCTAGTTCCTCTGTGAAGTAACTGTGAGGTATCACAATAATCGCAGGGCTCAGCTATATTAACATCAGTATCCGACTTATGTAGTCTCTATAGAAATAATACTGTAGGATGTCAATCCATATTGATTTAGCACTCGGTACATGTCCTAAAATTTATTAGCCTAACTCTGCACCTTATGTACAGTATGCCTTCACTAAGTATATAAGGAGAAATGTTGTGATTCTTGAATATCGTCTTGTATAACGTTCGAAGTCATCTTTAGAAGCACCAAATTCTTTTTTTTTTTTATTGTAGCACAGCAAAGTGACTGCACTGTGCCTGATGGTGAGCACAGTACAATCCAAAAACAATGGCGACCACTGAGAGACACGCCATCCCTCAGCGGACGCCGTTGTCATGCTGGCCTGCGTAAATTTCTCTTCACGTTACGCTTGAAGGACCCCATGTTATAGGAAGGAGGGAACACACTAGCCGGGAGATTGTTCCACAGCTTCACGGTACGGCAAAGATAAGAAGTTGCGAACTTTTTAGTTCGTGCCCAGATAGGATTAACCGTAAAACTATGGCTCCGAAGTCCAGCGCGAGTGGTTCGGTTATGAAAAGGAGAGGAAGGGATTAAATTAAATAGCTATTCTAAATATTATAGAGATGGAGCACTACTATTACCATCAATTAGATGTAAGTGGAGATTAAGCGATATTTTTCCTTATTCCAGGAAGCAGCGGAAGCGGCAAAAGCCCGTATGAGGGCCATCAATATAGACAGGTTTTCTCGCGTCTTCTTCCCTCTTCTGTTTTCAGTACTAAACGCTACATACTGGCTTCAGTTCGCGCAATATATCTGACTGGTTTTGGAGTAGCTAGAAATTTTCAAACTATCAATTTAAGTGGGAGAACAGTTAAGGACATCTCCCTCCTATATTTCTCTTCCTATTTTCTTCATTATTTTTTTCTTTCGTAGCTGTTGACGAGTTTTAGTGTTATCAATAAAAAAATGGAAAAACTTTTAGTCATTGGTCGAAGTTTTGCCACTGGACGAGCACACGTTTTTTTTTTTTTTTTTTAATTCAGAAACATTTTTAGTCCATCTTAGCTTTTAATTGATATCTTTAATATTTAGTTATTTTACAAATAATAGTTATATTCGCTTGTACGTCCATTCATATTGATATGTCTAGATTAAATCAGTCATTAGTAAAATACTACTTCGGTCCTGAAGCTAGGTGAAGCGATGATGGCTTAGTTGATCGATGGACGATCGAATCTTACCAACAGACTCGGAGCTTCCTGTAAAGAAAAATTGATGCGTCACAGGACGCCTGGCAGATGTGAAACATCATTATTGTTTTGTATAAATTATACACCCAGAAGAACAGATTACGACAGGAATCCGCTGTGTCATAATGAAAAGATAAAGCTAAAAAAATTACCAATTAGTTCCATAAAATAATGACTGTTTATTAATTTCATTACATAAATATTCATTTTTATTAAATACAAAATACAAAAACTCAACTAGGCACAAGCTCGGTGTGTTTAGCGACAATTATCAAAGGGCTCACTCACAAGCTTTACCTCTTTATAATAATAGTAGGGGGAGATGGGGTACATTGATACATGGGGCACATAGATACAGTCAATATAAATCGAAAACAAAACACGTTAGAGAAGCCGTCCGCCACACATAGAAAGGTAATCATACACCCTACACGCACACTAGAGCGGAGCAATATTCATTCGACGATTAGCGCTTGGCACGTGTAAACTTGTTTCTGAGGTTCGCAACAAAATTTTCGTAGTTTTCTTTTGGATGTGATTCTACTAATATATTTAGTGTTACCTGTGATATATTGAGATAATTAGTAAGTACATACCCGTCATTACATTATGTAAATTTAATTTTTTTTTATTATTAATTGCTATAATTTTTACAAAATACTTATTTCGATTGTAGTAGACAGGGGCACATTGATGCAAGCACTGTCGGGGCACTTTGATACGTATCAATGTGCCCCAATATTACTTTAAGGAAACCTTTTTTTTTCGAAATGAAAATACTGTTAACATGGAAAGGTCTTCACAACTTCACCGAAGTATAAAATTAAGAAAACCCGAGAACACAAGTGTTGTCCGAACATTTACCGCCCCACCTGCAGTAAATGATCTTCAGTTAACGTAGGAAAGAAGCAACCTTATAAGTATTTTGTTGGAAAAATAGTGTCAAGATACTCTGATAACCAGAACGACTTTCTAGTCTCTTTTGTAAAGCTTAAACCAACTGGAACTTTTGTGTTGCCTGATATAAAAGACGAAGCTTTGGTTAATATTTCTGATATTGTGTTGAAGTTACCAAATCCTTTTTTTTTTTCGATCTGACTACCCTATTGACCCAGCAAGGTCTTAACAGATTCACCGGACTACTAAACAAATCCTATAGTAAAGAAAGGCACTAGTAGAACAGCTTGTCTATTCAAATTCAAAATAAATTTGTTAAGTGATTTTTGATTAAGTCAATAAAATAATTATTTTATTTTATCGTTTAATTATAAAACCAGTTATGACTGATTAGACCAAATAAATAATGATTATACAATATGTTATTGTTTAAGTATATTTCATGGCACAGTTTATTGTTTGGGTATACTTGTTCCATTTTTATATAAAAAGCGTAAAAACATTTATTTCCCTTAGTACTAGATTAAATTTATGTACACATAATTTTAGCTCAAAGTGAAAAATAAGTATTTAATAAATAAATATCACAAAAATCAATAAAACTTGTTTAATTTGTAGAAATGTTTCTATGAATCAAACTGCCCCAGTATATGTATCAATGTACCCCACGCCTGGGGTCCATTGATACAAATTTCATTTTTTAGTAAATAGGCTCTAATATTTTTTATGATTAAACCTAACGGTTATTTAAACTTTAAAAAGTTAGCTAAATATATATTGTATAGATTATAAATATTAAATTGGATGTTACTGTCAATAGGTCGCTTTTCATTGGGTCTAAGTAAAAATCGTATCAAGGGTCCCCAACTCCCCCTACAGATATAGGATCGTTGATCAATACAACTACCAACTCCAGCAAACTCGCGTCAACACTTAACGCAAAACAAAGTAGCATTTGAATGTATTTTGTTCGAAATTAAATCGAAACTTTATGTCATTATTATAATGTCATAACGTGCCGCTACTTTTTAACTATCATCATCTATCTATCTATATCTATCTATAGTATAATAAAACTATAACAAAGTCGAAATCTGTAAATTAAATATTTTTTGAAAATTTTAATCAGGGTAGACTATGTTGTCCAACTAACTAAGCCAAAAATAATCTTTTTACAATTTTTGTCTGTCTGTCTGTCTGTCTGTCCCTATGAACACGCATCACTCTGAAACTACTGAACCAATCTTGACGAAACTTGACATAGTGATAACTAATATTACAAGGCTACATCCAGGATACTTTTTGTCCCATAAAACGCAAGGGGTTCTAAACAAAAATTTGTAGTTAACGTAACTAGACTTTTTTTGCGACACCTTAGTACAAGAGCCGGCAACGCCAAAGAACAAGAATTTTAGAGTACCTGGTTCTTTAATATATCAATATATATTTTTTTGTATCATAGGAGGTAAACAAACAGGTGGGTCACGAGATGTTAAGTGACCACCACCCTCTATAGACTCTAGCAATACCAGGGGTGTCGCAAGTGCGTTGCCAACCTGTATATGGGGGAGGAGGAGGGTAAGGGAAGGCAAAGGAGGAAAGGACAAGAGAGGTGGGCCTCCGGCGCTCTCACTAACCAAACGAAATACTACAATGCAAGCACTGTTATTTCACGTCGGTTTTCTGTGAGAGGGTGCTATTAGCCCGAAAGGACACTTGGTAGCCGATTAACGTTGTATTTTCAATGCGCATTTTGATTTATGAATAGGTTTAGGAACATTTTTTTTCAGTAACTTTTAAACGCAATTAAAAGCATTAATTTATCACAGTCAGACACGTTTCTTTATAAAAAATCATATATATACCCGCTGATATATTTTATAAATGAAAATAATAAATTTGAAACCAATTTATTTTTTTCATAACAAAGAACAAATTTCATTTTATTAAACATTATTGATATTAAGATTTCACCATATAAATTGAAACAACGATAAACGTAAACGTATGGCTTGGGGTTGACGCCACCTTAAATATATGCGTCGTCGACTATCGGGCTATACGAAACCGAAATATCTAAATAAATAAATGGGGGTAAATTTCACTCCCGCATACCAGATTAGGCCCCGCTCGGCAACGGCTCAAGCCTAGATCCGTTCCCTCGGCGGGGAGCCCTTGAGTACGCTGCTCACGCGATACAGTGACACACAACTTTACATCACTGCTACAACATCACACACATCACCTATACACACGTGCACGCCTACACGCGTATACGCTGTTTTTCTTTTGCACAGAAATTAACGACAAAGAGTTCTACTTTTATTTTTCCCTATCCTATCCTATACAGTTTAGAGAAAATTTTCCGACACAAAATACATATAGGAGTTGTTGAGGCACGCATGCTCGGTACACATGCATGTTTCAATAACTTATATATGTATATCTATATAGCTTGGCTCAGATAGGTCGCGATTTTTGCACAAAACAGACGTCAGCCCAAGCCGAGGTGTGCCGTGTACCCTTGAGTTGGTCACCCAAACATCCCAAGTCGGTTGAGTGCTTTCAGCGCTCGCCTCAATAGTTCGGTGAAACTGTAAAGACCTTTCCATGTCAACAAAAAAAAACAATTATCGCTATCTTTATCGTGCAGCCAGTGCTGCACTAAACTATACCTATAGCTATATTCTATACACATATTATTTTTATAGCAATAAATCGATCTAAATATTGAGTTAATAACTGAATTAGTGTGAAAGATGCAATTTGTACTCATTTATATCTAAATATAATAATAATAAAATTACTGCTATTCTAACATGGGTTAAGATTACTTTTATTTTGATTTCAAAAAAATAGCATCAAGCACATTACTGTCAATACCAAAATTGTCTTTCAATAATAATTCCATTTTAATAACGTTTCAAAGTTAGTGAAAAAAAACCTCTTAAAATTATTTAAAAATCAATATTTTTGTCTGTAAAGGTACGATATGCACAGATAAACGCAACTCTTACCGGCAGCCAGGTAGTCCGTTGTCCGGATGAATATAATATATAAAACTGGCTTGATTGATTCTCTCCGGTATGGCCTCTGCCTATGTAGGTAATTTCGCCAATATCGAGTGTGACAAATACACGTTATAAATTTAATGCCAAATATTTTGTGTAACAACGTAGAATAATCTACAATAGAAACATATCAACATGGATAAATTACCAAAAGGTACTATGTTGTGAGTGGTAAAAAGATTATTTATAAAAATATTTTGGAAATATATTTAAAATACGTTTTCGAAACAATTTATAACTCTTAGACAATAGTTTCAAGCAAGTGACATTTGACGCTTCATCGCGATGTTTGACGCTTGGATACGGTGTTCATATATTTTTCTTTAATACAATGGAGTATAAAAAGGTTTTAATACAAGTTGAAGATACCGAGAAAGTAAGCGGTAGAGATATTTATTTAGTATTATGTAGGTTACTTTTTATTTTAATTGATCCTGGTAGATGATTTTTTTTTTCTCGAAATGACTACGCTATTGACCGAGCAAGGTCTTGACAGCTTCACCAGACTACAAACAACGGAGTGGTAGATGATACTACGAACGGGTACTAGGCTTATTTTAAAAAAAAATCACATGTAATCTGGGTATATGTTTCAGTGAATCCGTGGGTAGTTTGGATTCACAATTGGAAACGGTAGTCGTGGCTGCAATCGGGTATCAGTTTTATTAAATTTTTTCACGTTTAAAAATACAATTGAAACCAGTGATAACCAATTTGGTGCAAACAAAGTTGCACGGGTCAGCTAGTCCTGAATAATATAGTCTAAAAAATTTGTTTGACTATTATGAATATAGTTTGCAGAACAGAAATTCGTGTATATATATTATATTACCGTATATGTATAACATCTATACAAGTTAACGATTAATAAATACCAATTTTTGTTTTCCCATAATATTTTATATTTGTTTTGTATTTAAATCTTGACCATATTACGCGTAAGCCTCAACTATATTCAGAACGACCAAAAAGATTTACAAGAACTTTACATAATATAACACTATATGTTTGTATAATTATTTAGAAAATAAATAAATACAAGTTATGTATGGAGGTCTGTCAGTCGAGACTTAAGAATAATTTGAAATGGACTACTAGAAGGGTTAGATGTTTATTTCAAAGGAAAATATTATGTTGAAGCAAAATATAGGAGCATTTCATAACATTCATTCTATCTATTGCTGTTTCAGCATTGACATATGAAAACCCAAGACACAGTCTTGAATAAAAGTAACGCTTAAAACCGACTGCAGAAACTCCCAAATATACATACGTGGTTATAGCTATGCGATAAACTTATAATTTTGTAAATTCAACCTTAACTGAATGAGTTAAAGTTCTTTTTACAAAGACACAAACGACGCGAGATTATTTGAAATGACTGCATAATGCACTCATTTTTGTGTGCCGGCTTTGAGACCTTATGTGTTATCTTGGGCTTTTGTATATCAATGTGTTTAAGTCAAAAAATATAATTTTTGGCCAGATTGTAGACTGTCATGAAGAGGATTTTATATTTTATTTATAATCTTTATTATTTTACTCGATATTATATTGGTAGGATTTTACGTAGTATAGTTCTTTTATTGTGCATAAGTGATGTGGATGGGAAATAGTACTACGGAGCAAGAATTATGAATTGCCATAAAAACTAAAAAAATGTAACAAGGAGGCCATCATCTTGTTATAACATCTAAATTATAGCAATAACCTACTCGAAAATAGCAATAATAATATCTAAAATAAAATAAAAATAATATTCTTTATGAATTCGATGTAGATAATTGATAGCCGTTTATTATAATGAAATGCAATTGAAACAGATTCTACAAGATTAAATGGACTGTTTCCGTTAGAAGCATTTAATTGTTGAACAAAAAAAAAGTGTTCTATGCAGCATGAATACGGTCCTTGTTCTAAAAACTTTGCTTGACTTAGAGACCTCCGTGTTAAGTAGATACTTTATCATAAAATTACACAAAGTTATTGTATTATAAATATTAAACACAGTGTCTCGATTTCTTCGTATAGACTAATGTTATTCACAATTAATAAAGCTGAATATATTTAATCGTTTAAATAGTGTTTTATTTCTCAAGCCATTTGCAGTTTACATACAGATTCTTCAGTCTGAAGTTACTTTTTTAAAGAGTCTTGCAATTACAACTATTCAACACAGGCAACTTACGGTAAAACGGCATGTAAGAGTTAAATACTAATGACAAAAAAAAGAAAAGTGTACTGTCAGAAACTTCCTTATGGAACCTAATTCCTAATGGAAATGTAAGGAATAAAATAAAAAAATTAAATGAAATAATTTTGGAGAACATTAATTTATTAAAACTTGTTTATGAAATGATAAATTATATAAACATAGAGACTAAATAATAAATAAGTTTGGTCGAATTTCGATATTCACAAGCACACATATACACTTGTATAAACTATTAAGAGATGAACAGAGATAGAAAGCATAAAGCTTTTTTCCTACATGACGATCTCCAGCAGTCAACTCTTACCATTTACCGCGTCACGGAGCTTCGTTCCATTAAAGCAGCAAAAGAAACAGCAAATATGATTTTCAGGGAGACGAAGTCGCGGGCACTTTTAATATGTAATAAAGCAATTATAATTATATTTACTTGTTAACAAAGCATTTGGTTAAAATATAAAATCATCAATGACTCTATAGTCAATAGTTTGGATAATAATTTTATTAGGTAAAGTTCGGTGCTGTATAGCATATCGTATTTGACTAAAATGATTTTAAAGTGAAACTGTCCATCATCTCAAATTTTTGACGTGAAACATCTACAGGCCCGGGTAAACCTGATCGTTGGCGTGGCGAGTGTGTAAGACGTGGCAACGCGATGCTATGCGAAAGCGACTGTGCGCAATCTCTCTTACCGCACTGAGCTCGCATACCTATAGTGTCATTTAAGAATTTAAGATTCGTTCGGTTTGAACTATTTCGATGTTTCACATCTGCCAGGCTTCCCGTGACGGCACAATTTTCATCCATCTGTTGCATGTTGCATTACAGGCAGCGCCCGACCGCGGAATCGGACTAAAGTGAAAGACGCTCGGCATAGCAACCAAACCCAATTTGGCGACGCCCGTAGCTCAATACAAAATGATTCGATAATTTAAATAAATATTGTGCTCAGTTTTTAAATTACGTCTATAATCTGAATGATTGTAGTTATCGTGTATTCCGCATTCTACTATGTAGATTGAAATTAAAATATATGTATTGTATATCTTGTTTTCTATTAATCTCCTATTATCATTCCCATTTGCCAAACTAAAAACGCGAAACCCTAAGTCGAATAATTTACGGAAAATTTTCACTTGCATCGTGGTATTATAAAACCACACAATATTTTTTTATAACACTAAAATTACGTCCCAATGTAAACACTTCTTGTATTCGACTTAATAATGTAATCGAGTCTTAAGCCATTGTTAGAAGTACCCAATCGTTTTTGTAAAGTTTTTTGTTTAAAACTAACAACAGCAGACGTTCCTTGAATCTTAAACGAAATCTATCGTACGGCCAAGATCAGGGTTATTTATTTTTACGCATTCATAGTAAATATACTGTCACTTTTCATTTGTAATTTCTTTTATGATGTGATACAGTTCCTAAATTTCATCCTGTGTGTAAATATGCTTAAGTTTAAAATACTGCAATTGCTGTATGAATAAGTTCTTTGAAAATTAACAGATCTCAATACAATTAAAAACGTGTCTGACATTCAATGTCTCAATTTAATATTAATTTTTGTATTAAAGTCCGCGTGAAACTTTTTGGCCACTCTGAAAATAACTTTAAATTCGGCTTTGCTGTACAGTCAAGATTATAGAATCTGAACATTGAAATTTATTAATATTTAAGTTGTGTCGATACTGTACGTACAATATATTAGGTAAGTTTTAACATATGAATTAAATATGATTCAAATAGATATTTGCCAAATAATTTGAGTAATAAGGATGTTGACGTGAATGACCACGTTGCAAAGTTTAGAAGATTTTGTATGTGAAATGAAGATATAATTTCGATTGTGTCGTCTGTTCATTTATTTATTGTGGGAGAACGCCTCCAATAGAAAAATCATTTTTCAGGGTGGATGATCTTCTAATAATAATAAGTATCAAATAACAATAAAAAAAATAACGAGAATAACAAATATTAACAAGAAAAGGACGAAAATAGCAATAACATGTAATTAACAATAACATAACTATTCTGAACGCGACTGTACTGCAACTAGTACTGACACTAACACACGTCTTAACATTGGCGCAATAGGGAGGAGGAACGCGTGCGGGCGAACCTGCCCCGCCTTCACCTCTTCTGCGTCCCTCTGGTACCAATATTTGTGTTCTGCGCATCTACTTCAGAGCGGTAAAAAAGTTTGACGCGGACTAAGTTGCATTTCTATATTGTCAACAGTAGTTCCAGAGTTATTCCGTTAGAGGCACTAATATTAGCAATATAAATCTAAGCACTTCACAACAAGCTATGTTTAAGATTCCACATTACTCTATATTACACATCACAACTAAAATATTAATAAAAAAATGAGCCGTAATGGGACGCCAGGCTGATGTCGAAACGTGAAACATCGAAAATGATCGAATCGAACGAATTCACAATTTACACTATAGATATGCGACCCAGTGCAGCAAGAGAGATTACTCCCAGTCGCTTGCGCATGCCGTCGCGTCGCGTCGTCGCCACGCCAAGAATTAGGTTTACCCGTGCCTATACATGTTTCACATCCAAAACGACTTTTATGCTATAATGTAAGCTACACAGTTATCAAAAACAATAGATACAAAAAATGTTTTGTTTAAAACCATTACAAATACTGTCACTAATGTAATTTTATCCTTTATGCACGCTGTGTTCTTATTTTCAGTTTGTTCTTAGTTTCTATTGTTCACAGATTAAAAAGCATGTAAAAAGTTTTTCAATCATATAAATAATACTAATTTACATTTGTGAATTTTGCGTAAGTATCTATATGTATGTAGAAAAGAGCGAAGACAATAAATATAGTTCAGTACAGTCGTTGGCAAAATTTTCACTACTCTGAATATAGCTGCGGAGAACACAAATTTATGTATGTATATATGTATAATATGTATTTACTTATATAACATCAGGACAACTAAAGGATAAATAAATACCGATTTTAAAATTATATTCCACCTACATCTATCTTTATAAATAAACATGAATCGCAAAATATGTTGCTAAGCGCAAAACTCAAAGTCGGCTTGTCCAATTCTAGTAATTTTTGATTTGATTTATTCTTTGAACTTTGAGGGAGGTTTTTATTAAAAGAAAAAATCGGAAAAATTGCACGGAAAACCCTACAAATCAGAATTCTTTTTTTTTTTTAATTATGAACGCAACTTCAAATTGCTATTAGCAAATTGAACACATACGTAATTACGATGCCTTTTTTTTTCATTTTTGATAATTGACTCATGTAATTATACCATTTTACTGTACATTACTTTAAAATTTTCGCTTTCTCAGTTTGCATTCCGGAAAAGCGAACAACCTCTATGGAGTAGCATAGCAAAATATTAAGTATATTGGTATGTATCTACAAAAAAGGTAGGCTAAGAAAATAAATCATTTTATTACGAAACGAAGTTCGCGGGGGCGACTAGTATAAAATAAACTAAAATTGGTTGTCTGTAAAGTCGGTTTACATACTATAATTTTAGGTGTTAACGCCATAAGAAACATTTATGAAAACTTGCATACTATTATAAATTTAATTGGATTATTCTACATATAGAAAGATGCGTCTAAAGCCCAACGCTTAGGCTGATCGCGCCTCTATCATTTGTTCTACGCTCACGCTTGCATGCTCGGCTCAGACGGAACGTGACACTGAGTCACGCTTTTTGGTGCGTGTAGCTGGCGTTCGTCGATTTATAAGACGTTACACGTAAAAAATAAAATTACTAATTTCTATAATAATATTTTAACTTTATTTTGTATTACACTCTTCATTAAAGTGTCTTATCCGCAATCCCGAGATTATGGCTATATTCAGAGCGGCCAATAAGATTGACGAGGACTGTACATTTTTTTCTCCTCTGTTTGACGACATAAATTTTTTTTTGAATACTAACTACTGGCAAGTTTTTGTATTATAAAAAAAAAAATTGGTAAAGTTTTTGTTTCTACTTTCAAAGAAACAAAGCCTTCTTTCGTAAATATTTATTCGTCACCTTTTTTTTGAACTGACTACGCTATTGACCTAGCAAGGTCTTAATAGCTTCACCGGACTACATTTTATTCGTTACACCACTGACCTCACATCTACATCTACAATATTTGTAGAAGACTCAACATGAACTATAATATCTATTTATTACGGAGCAGGGAGGAGCATGACATTTGACATAGTTAAAGTTCACATGCACGAGGAGTGCAATTTTTCTAATGTATATAATATATGTTACAAATATAGTAAATTAAATTTTATAAATCAATAACTATTTGCGTTAGTACTGAATATGAAACTCACAAAAGTCAAATACATATTATTCTGTTGTCAAACAGTCGCCCTGAGTAAAGATTATCATCACTTCACAGTCATATATAACACATGAAAATTATTGTGTATACCGTATTTGTGCACGCTCAATTATAACGTAATAGAACAAAAAAAAAGTGCAATGATTATAAAAGTTTGATAATACTATAACTATAAAACTGTTTGATAATAAAACCTCAATAACGTCGAAACTTAAAAACAAAGAATTAAGATAAGATCTCAACCACTAACGACCCGAGTATTATTAATTTGGTAATGCGAAATTTCAAAAATTTGCGTACGTAAAAGCGTACATTTTCGACTTGTTTAAAAATGGGAACAAAAATAAATGTTATATGATTTTTTACAGAATTTTCAGAAATTAGTAAAAATAGCTAATTTTTCTATTATATCTTAGATCAGTGCAAAAATAGAAAATAATTTACTTATGTATTAATAGGATTTGTTGTTTCAAAGATGAATAGCACAGTATTTTTTATGTCAAACCATTGATCATTTAAGGCTATAATCAAAAAATATATTAAAAATATATAAATGATTAAATTATTATTGTACGAAAATATAATATTATCTAGTTCATTGAGTGACAAGATATATTTCGTAGTTTATATACATTGTCTAAGGTAAATATGTTGTGTTACATTATGTAAATAAATTAATCTGATAAAGTCATATCAAGACGTTGAATAAGTATTTAAATAACATATGTAATCACATGCGGAACGGAACGTTGATAAATATATGTTTAGTCGCGTTCAGAATGTTGCGATGTTTGTTAGTATAAAATCACGTTAATAAATTGCTTACCTTGGATTAAGAGTTTATATAAAATATACTTTGATTGTCAACTTAAAGTATCGGTTTAAGTTAATAGATAAAGAGTTCAAGTTCACGGTCGCTATTATAATCTTTCGAACGTGAACTGTCACTTGTCATTTTTTTTTAAATAGAGTGACAGTCGGTCGCGGCCTAACGTTTAGTTTGTACGTGTGTTGAGTGTTTCCGTAGTAGACTCGCGAGCAATTTGCATGGAATCGCTTTTATTCAATTACAAAATTATCTTATTACGGTCGTGTGTCCCTTGTACGCCTAGTGGGGAGATGTCTAACCGTCGCCGAACACTGAATGTATACTTATAGTTTATTTAAGAAAAAAAAACTGCATCGCGCGGCCCGTAGACTGTTTGCGAGACCATTGTTTTGCTAAATTTGTTTTTTCTTGTGTGAAGTATAGCACTTATTGGTGAAAGATGATGGCAGTGCAGAATAAAGAAGAGGGTTCTGATGAGGAATCCGGGTTCGGGTACCAGAATACCTTGGTGAGTGAAAATTATTAGTTCTTATTAACACTTTCTAATTTTTAGAAAATTGTATTTACAGTTCTACGTTGGATCTAATTTCTTTATTTTTATTTGAAGAAAAAAACCTACTTTTTTGTAATTAGTGATAAAGAATATACTTCCGTAAATAAAAATAAACTAATATCACTTTTTAAAATTAAAATATTTTTAAACATTATTCGAAAAGTTTTTTTTTGTTACACAGATAATAATACAAATTATTTAATTTACATTACGTAAACATTGGATACATAAGCCATATATTATAATGAAAAATATTTTTAGGTACAATCAAATGAGTTAAAATTTAATAATAAACTTCTTGGTGAAATACTTAAATAGCCATACCATTGAGCTAAGTTTTAGTGGCTTAGTACAGCATAGAATTTTTTTTTTTATAATCTACAAATTTCATAACTCATTCTGTATTTAAGTTTTAAATTTGTGTGCAGTATATTAGGGGTGTGGGTGATATGAGAACAGTATAACTGTTCTTAAAGCAAGCTATTCTTTTCTTTGAAAGCAAATGGCTAAAAAATTATAGGTATTTACTTACATATCAATTAATAATTGGATTAATATACAAAAATTTATTGATACAATTTTTTCAATAAAAATATTGAATGAACTATAATGACTAATTAATATTAAGATTTTACTGCACTATATATGACCATCCACAAGTTTTTTTTTTCTGAACTGAGTACACTATTGACCTAGGAAGGTCTTAACAGCTTCACAGGGTTACTTTGTAAACTGTGTAGAAGTCATTACTACTGGGAACTAAAATGGCACAGCTAATAAATGTATCACTTTACCTCAATACATCTGATGTTAAAATTCTTTTTTTTATATCATTTAGAAGGCAAATGAACAGACAGGTCACCTGTTGTTAATCGATCACCGCCGTCCATAGATACTGGCAACCCCATAGGAGTCACAAGCGTGTTGCCAGTCTGTGTTTGGGGGAGTGGATAGAAAGGGAGAGGGGTTAGAGGAGAAGCGAGAAGAGAGGGGAGGTGATGGGAGATGGGTCTTCAGCGCTCTCACTGATCGAAAAAAAAGCAACAATGCAGGCACTGTTACGTAACATAGGTTTTCTGTGAGAGAGTGGTGCTACCCCGGACGGGCTGACCCATCCATGCAGAAACCAATAATAGCTTCAGCGCGGTTTACCTACAAAAAAGTTCTTCTATATGATTAAAACCAGAAAACATAATCGACAATACTTCCTGAATCAAATCTTATAGAGATTTATCTATTTCGATACATTTTATTTGAAATACGAGTATTCTGAAACTGATTAATAGGAAGTAATCATTATTATTTTTTTTATTACAAGTCCATAATATTTATTGTTGCATATCATTGTGAACAAAGTCCTTGATATGTGGAAGAACAAATACTCTTTACTGATAAATGTCATAAACAGAATAATTATATAATACTAGCCTCTGCCCGCAACTTTGTTCGCGTGGAACAATAATATTAACACGCAGCAGTTCTCAAAAGGAAAAATCGTCCCGATTTTGAAACATTTTTCATCTGTGCTCCATTCCTATTAGTCTTAGAGTGATGATATATAGCCAATAACCACTCTTGATGACTGAGCTATATAACACTGAAAGAATTATTCAAATGGGTCCAGTAGTTACTGAGATTACCCCCTACAACGTCACAAACTCACAAACTATACCTCTTTATAATATTAGTATGGATTAAAATTATATATAAATTGTGTATGAAAATAAAAATCCACAGCTGATGACTAAAAGGAATAAGGAGTTATGGTATAATAACTTTTCCTACTACTTAATTTGCTTATCTTTTATATTCATTATCTAATTAGTGTATCTCCATAATAAAAAAATTGAGTATATAATTAATATTCAGTATAAAGAGTAGTCTATATTATTCTCTGTGTTTCAATCTAGCTCTAAGTCAATTTTTGTCATGAGCGATTAATAACCAGACAGATAGAAAGGAAATTAACTTTGCATTAAAGAAATCAGTCTCATTCACCATAACCGCATGGAATACTTACTTTGGGCTAACACTAACATTCAGCAGAAGTTCTCAAGATGAAAAAATCCTGATTTTGAAACGTTGCTCGTTGGTGCTCCGCTCCTATTGGTCTGAGCGTGATGATATATATCCTATAACCATTCTCAATAAATGAGATATATAACACTGAAAGAATTTTTCAAATCAGACCAGTAGTTCCTGAGATTACCTCTTACAACATCACAAACTCACAAACTTTACCTCTTTACAATATTAATATATATATAGATAATTTAAGTAATAGATTTTTTTAAGCATTACGCAATTAACGATGCCTGGTTTCTTGCCATGGATAAGTTGGGCAAGCCCTGTGACGCTTATTTATTTTTCCTGTTTACACAAAATATATTGTTAAGTCGCGGGTAGCTGCCAGTGGAAAATAAAATACGCCTTTTCTGTATGGACTAACTTGTAATTTGGTGTTGATATTACTTAGGCAGAAGCAGTAATCTGAACTCCTGTGCTCTTGTGCAATGCCTAATTGTAGAGCGTGTGTTTTACAAATTCTGACAATTTTCCTAACATGGTTTTCTGTATGGCTCATGTTAGTTCCATTATGCTATCGTCAGAGGCGCTGATAGTTTATACAGTAGTCTTTGAATAACTTTTTTACAGCTCAGGAATAAAAAATAGATGTCAATTTAAGATTCCTATAAAAATATTTTAATTTTAAATTGAACTATATTCAAAGCGTCCAAAAAGATTGGCCAAGACTGTATATCTAAGTATAACTGTGGTGCTATAAAATGTACATTATATATTTTAGTATTCATTTTGCAACATAAGTATTTTGTTGAAAATACTATGAAAATATAATTTATTATTTTATTAATACGCACAGTTGTACATAATTATAATAACATATGCAACATATCAACTGGTTTCGATTTTTCTGGAAACTTCCTCTACCTGAATAATTTCTGATTAATGTTATCTATTTTTTATTATCGGCTTGATTTTACATTTGTCATTATATTGTAAATCGGTACCTAAAACGCTTACTGTTTATATTATCGCTTTTTATTTTAAATTAAAGTGTTAGATAAATACGTATATACGTCAACCGCTCGGCCAGGGAAACCATTAACACTCTGTAGACACTCTGTGGCTATTTATTTGGGTTGAGCTTCGCCTTACAATAACTTTCACATAGGAATGCGTGTAGATCGACGGTATCTTGCCTTTTATAGGTCGAACTGTGGAAGTCAAAATAATTACTATTTATTCACATTTCCCCAATATAATTATTAACACAAAGATAATATTAAGTAGTAGTCCGGTGAATCTGTTAAGACCTTGCTAGGTCAATAGCGTAGTCAGTTCGAGAAAAAAAAATTAGTAGCAAATTATTGTTATTTAATTTGATCTATATAATAGTTCTTATTTATGTTTATAAATTATGTATCTTTAATATGGTGGATCTAATAATGTTCCGGTGGTGTAGTAGTCTCGCCTCTCAGGTATGTCGTAGCGGTACCGGACGTAGTCATTAACAAAAGACAAACAAATGGCGCAAAAGATGTTGACAGGCTAATTAAGGTATAGAAATCTCAGAACCATTTGTCGGAACGCCTCGATAAGTGCACCGTGAAAGATTCCGTAGAATACTGTTACCTAGATCTTCTAGAATAATATTCACGTCATGCGATTGCATAAAGATGCAAGTTTTCAAAAGCTTCTGATGGCTTATTAGTCCGGTGAAGCTGTTAAGACCTTGCTAGGTCAATAGCATAGTCAGTTTGAAAAAACTTCCTGATGTCTAGTGTGAGTTTGGTTTTTTGAACATTCTTTCGTATGTCTTAGGTGGCAGATGAACAGGTAGGTCACCGCCGTCCATAGACACTAGCAACACTAAGGGAGTTACAATTGCGTTGTCAGCTTGTATATGGGGGGAGGTGAAAAGGGGGAGAGAGGGAGATGGGCGCTCTCACTGACCGAGCGAAACCCAACAATGCGAGTACTATTACTTGACGTAGGTGTTTCTGTGGGTCGGGTGGTACTACCCCGGTTGAGCCGACCCATTCATGCTGAAATCAGTAATAGCTGTAACGTGACTCTATCACTACTAAATTGGTATTATTAGTTCCATATTATCTTCGCTAGGAGCACTACTGATTTAGGTACAAAAGCAGTGAAATCATCGAATCTTAACCGACTAAAAAGACATCAAATTAGTAAGGTAAATAATTTTTAACCGACGAAAAAAACGGAGGAGGTTCTCAATTCGTCGCGTATATATATATTTTTTTTTATGTATGATCACGCATACATTTTTACAGTATAGTCCGATTTTAATAATTCTTTTTTTATTGGAAAGAGTATACTCCGAAGTTGGTCCCATTTAAATTTGGGAAAAAAAATTCAACCCTAAGGGTATGAAAATCAAGAATGATTGATTATTCACGCACATGTCTATGACCGCGCATATCTCTAGACAGAATAGTCCGAGTTGAATTATTATCCTTTGATTTGAAAGAGTATACCCAGAAGTTGGTCCCATATACATGTAAACATGAAAAAATCAACCCCAAGGGTAGGAAAACGGGGTATGATTTATAATTCAGCTTCTGAGTTGTGTATTACACTTACAGTATAGTCGGATTTTAATAATTCTTTTTTTATTAGAAAGGGTATACTCCGCCAAACAACCAATGAACAAAGATCATTAGATTACTTAAATTCACAAAAATAACCAAATTAAATTAAAAACACAATGTGAGATCTTCAGCGGTAACGTGTGTGCCCGTTCGGGTTGCTTCGTAAGCGTTCGGCATGCAAGGGGTGTTGTGTCACGATGCGCCGTCGCCGCGCATCACTCTTTACGTAATTAATTAATTTGCTTGATTGGCGCCGACTTAAAATTACTTAGGTATACTTACATTAGTTTAAGAACTTAGTTATTAAGATGAATAAAGTAAAAGGTTTATTATTTTTTGCTTTTCAGTTTTTTCGGCGGTTTAATTTTTTGTTAAAAAGTTTTTATTAGTTGGTGTTATCCTAATATAATTAAAACATGTTTTTTAATTTATTTTTGGTAACCTATGTTCTAGATTATTATTGACATTGTCGAGTCGATAATAATATTGATGTGCTTTGTGATCATTCCAATGTTCTGACAATATGGTGGCCTCCTTTTTAGAACCTTCCAGGGAGTCTTTGAAGCACCTCAGAATTGATACACTGTCGTATTATTTCGCATCCACTTCACTTGTGCGCAATAACCGAACTATATTACGTAAAATGTCACCAATACTACAAATTACAGAATCAAATAACACAACATTATGAATGACTAGCCTCTGCTTGCGACTTCGTTTGCGAGGAATAGATACTTTTGGTTAACGCTAACACGCAGCGGAAGCTCTCAAGAAAACACCCCGATTTTCAATTTTTTTTTATATATATATTTAAGGACCACGACGCATCTCATCATAATTTCCAAAGCTCTTGTGTGTGCTCTTAGATAAAATATAATTTAATATAATTTGAAAATTCGTTTTTTGAAATGATATAACGACATTGGAAATATTATGTAATCGTCATATAAATAATTATGTAAATTATTGTGTGAACTGATTTATTGAACAACAATTAACCTTGATTTTGAACTCTATCTTGTTGTTTTAAAGATCTGGTCTATGAGATTGGTTTGTTATCGTACGCTGTGACAACTTTATCTTATCGGGAGCTCGCTTTCAAATGATTAGTTGGATGAGAGATAAATTGAAGAACGTACATTTATGAAATATTTGTCGTGGAAGTGATTTATATTCATTTATAGTTTCTTAGAGGTCATCCGGCGTTGAGAATTCGGTCGTGGTTCATTATGTTCCTAAGTTTGAAAGTTATTGTACGTCATCTGTTAAAGAGATTTAACATTATTTTTCTTTTTTTTTTATTGAAGCACGACAAAGTGACTGCACTATGCCTGATGGTAAGCATAGTACAATCCAAGAACAGTGGCGACCACCGCGAGACAGATCATCCATCGTCGGTCGCCGCTGTCATGCCGGCCATAATGACGAAAGTCACCCGGTACTGGATATGCACAGGCTGATCCCGAAACGCGACGC
>JACEII010000145.1:369902-401606 GCA_014332785.1 Antheraea mylitta | reverse complement strand
CACCCGGTACTGGATATGCACAGGCTGATCCCGAAACGCGACGCGCAAAAGCGAGTCACTATGACGGGCTTTTTCGCCATGTACATGGTGGTTGCGACCCAGTCGGGCTGTATAACCCTACCACCCCGCTATCGCCATTGCCTCGTTCGTTATTCAGCAGGGTGCACCTATAACTGTATATATATTTTCTGAAGTGAGAATTTCTTGAGGCGCGTTGAGCTGTGTTTTTGACAAGAGATAAAGTTACGGTTTTGCGTCATTACATGCTAGGAATGCGTCTACAAGCATATACAAATAGCATGATGTTATAATTTTTCATTTATTGCGATGCTTATTATATTATTTTAAACGACTGTTTAACAGTGATCTAGAATGTGTTAGACATTAAATGGAAAGGAGAACTTTGATTTTTTTTTAGTTAATATAATGTATGTGTCTACATCTTGATTTTTTTTATTCAAAGTAGGCAAACGAACGTGTGAGTCACCCGATGTTAAGCGATCACCACCGTCCATAGACACTAGCAACCCCAGAGGAGTCGCAAGTGCGTTATCAGCCTGTGTATGGGGTTGGGGAGGGGGAAGAAGGAAGGTGGACGTCCGGCGCTCTCACTGGCCGAATGAAACGCAAGCACCAAGCAAGCACTGTTACTTCACGTCGGTTTTCCGTGAGAGGGTGGTTAGTACCGGGGGCGAGGCGACCCGTTCATGCTAAAACCAGTAATAGCTTCTGCGTCACTCTACCTATAGAAATTTTTAATATATAAAATAATTTATGATGATCTCCGAAACTATTCAATCGCTCCTCATGATGGCATTTATGTATAATTTCGTCCGACTTGAGAGATAGGATAATTTATCTTTCGTTTAATGACCTCAATATTTTATGATTGTAAATGAACTTTTTTATCAATGTTGATTATTGTAAATTTCATCAGTTTCGACTAGATGGTGCTTTAAATTAGTTTGTTGACAGAGAACTCTAGGACTGACTGTTGTATCTAATAGATGGCGCTATGTTTTAATTTTGGTGATAGTTTATTATAATTTCAATTCGACATGTAATAAATCAGGCACAGTAGTAACACGTGGGTCACATTTAGTATTAGATTTAAATTTAACGCCGGAAAAGTCGCGAGCGGTCGATAAATTTTTTTTTCTGCAACTGTAGGTCCGCCCCTTTTTCTGCCTTTCTTTGCTTATTTTATTAATTAGTTTAAAACAAATAAAATTTCGGCAACTATTGTTATTATTTTACTAACTATTATATATCGGATTCTTAATTGAAATGATTGTGTTTATTGGAGGCTATAATTTTTATGCTCGATAATGTTATTCTTACATAGTATAAAAAAGTCCTCTGCCGCGTCTGTCTGTTCACGATACTCAAAAAGTACTGATCGGATTTTCATGCGGTTTTCATCGGCAGATAAAGTGATTCACGAGAAAGGTTTAGGTATATAATTTCTCTTTTTTTTAATTATCATGGAGAGTCAACGTCCGCCGATCTCGCCAATGTTATATAATATAGTAGCTACTAAACTGTGATATATTCTTATTTGTGGATTTTTGATGCTACACAATGACATTATCTCGTATAATTCAAATAATCAAGACGATGGCGCCACTTATTCGAACGTGTATTTACGTTATGATAAACAAGTACCCTTGTTTTCACATTATGTCGGATGATTTGTCGCGATTTTTTTTGTTGGTTTGGATCTATTAAAAGGTATAAGATGGACTAGCGTCTGTCCGCGATATCATCCTCGTGAAATAGTCATTTTGGGCTAATGCTAAAAAAACGATTTGATGCATTCTCCATTGTTGGCCTGCTCCTATTGGTGTTATCTTGATATAGCTTTCCTCGATCAATGAGTTATCTAATTCTGAGAGGATTTTTCAAATCGGATCAGTAGTTCCTGAGATAAGCATTTTCAAGCAAACAAACTCTTCAGCTTTATAATATTAATATAGATATACGCGTGTTATACTGACGGCATACTATATACACTACTAAATACAAATTCAAAGAATAAATGAAAACCATAAACTAATATGTATTACAAAGAAGAAACACACGGGAACATATATAAATCATTCATCATCATCAATCAATCACAAATACAACCCTGAATTTTCTGGCATACGACAGAGAATATTATAAAAACATGTAATTATAAAGTTTTGAACATAAAAATAAAAATTTCTAGGTGATAGAGCCACGCTGACGCTATTACTGGTTTCAGCATTAATGGGTCGGCTCACAGAAACACCGACGTGATGTAACAGTGCTTGCATTGTTGCGTTACGTTCGGTCAGTGGGAGCGCCGAAGGTCCATCTCCCCTCCCCCTCCCCTTACTCCCCACCCCTGCCCTTCCCTTCAATCACAGGCTGGCAACGCACTTGCGACTCTCCTATTGTTGCTAGTGTCTATGGACAGCGGTGATCACTTAACATCAGGTGACCCGCCTGTTCGTTTGGCTCCTATGACATAAAAAAAATATTGTTGACTGGCAGACTACAAAACGAAATGGAATGTCATCTTTTCTTCAGCCCAAGGACATGTAGTGGAATAAACTTAAAAAAAAACTTAAGGCAGTCATAATAAGGATTGCCGACACAAGTGAAAGTCTAATACAATAGAGTTTTTCAGTAATAATATCATTGATACTTAAATATATATAACAGTTGTTGAGGTATGTATGCTTGGTACACATATATGTTTCAACAACTCATATATGTATGAATAGTTAGCTTACGTTAGCTCAGATAGGTCGAGAATTGCACGTATCAGGCAACAGCCCAAGCCGAGGTGTACCGTGCACCCTTGAGCTAGTTGTCAAATAAAATTGGCTGAGTGCCTTATGCGCTCGCCTTAGTAGTCCGGTGAAGCTGTTAAGACCTTGCTGGGTCAATAGCGTAGTCAGATCGAAAAAAAATCATTGATACAATAGAATAACCTAACGCATACATTTTTAACAACATTTTATAAGAGTCGAAATAATTTAATAATGAAAAAAATAACGTATCTAAGAAATTGTGGTAGCGAAGTATACGGAACTCTTGGATTCTGTGTATCTTTAGGAGTTATTGTATGGAGGGGAGAAAACATCAAAATACTCCTATCACCTCATATACTGGAGTAAATTTCCTAAGTGTTAAGAGCTTAGGTGAATTTATTAAATAATCCTCTTTATCGCACAGCACATGACCGGAGCCGGCTATCACTGAGTCCGACTGATAGCGAATCGGATTAGATAGACCGTTATCTAAATAATCTCGACCGCGTCCAATGCCACTCGATTTTTGTTTATTTCTATGATGTTTTCCTGAATTTATTATCGCTTATTAATTTGTGGAATTTTACAACGATTTACAGCATTATTAGCGGGCCCGGCAGATGGTATCCCGCCCTGATTATAAAAAAAAAACTTTTACACAAATCATATACCAAAATCTTCTTCATGAGACACTTTATACACAGATGAGAACCGCATGAAAATCCGTTTAGTAGTTTTTTGAGTTTTTTTTTTTAATTCAATCTTATTCTATATTGTAAATTCATATGAATAAAATGTGAAAAAATTGTGATTGTATTGTATTGAATATTGCTGCAAAAACTTTTTAATTCGTTTTAATCTGACTTTTTCATTTATAACACAAATACTTATCGGTTTTTGTTTATTCTAATTATTTTGTTAAACTGTTTATAACATTATAAAAATCTAATATATTATTTTATATAGGCATAACAGTAGGTTTAAGCACCATGTAGTCCGGTGAAGCTGTAAAGACCTTGCCAGGTCCATAGCGTAGTCAGTTCGAGAAAAAAAAAAAATTTAAGCACCATGGTACAAATAAAATATTTTTGCATACTTTATTTTTGTACAAAATATAAAGTATAAATATCAATCGTTCATTTTTTTTATCATAGGAGGCAAACAAATAGGTTGGTTACCTAATGTTAAGTGATCGCCACCGTCCATAGACACTTGCAACAGCAGGAGAGTCGTAAATAGGTTAGCAAGCCTGTGTTTTGGGGCGAGAGGAAGGAACGAAGGAAGGGGAAGGTGGGCAACTCTAATTGAGATTAACATAATTTATCGTAATTGGTCCGGTGAAGCTGTGAAGGTCCAATAGTGGCTAATACCTAATTTATATATCTAAAAACCTTCCCGAGGAATCACGTTATCTACTGGTTGGTGAAAACCACATAAAAGTTCGTTCAGTGGTTTTTAATTTATAATAAACAGACAGACAGACACATGAGAGAGGACTATGTTTTATATATGATGTCATGTTTCTTGAAATTGAATAGTTTTGTTAGACTACTTGGATAAGATCTTAAAGAATAAAGTCGACTAGATAAAGAAATTCATACAAGCTATAAATCTTGTGTATTTTACTAATTTCTATACATTAAATCGATGAATTTAAGTTATTACACAGTTAAGTTAGTGCATCTATCTCGCTCACCCTTGAGTAGAAAATTACTGTTATATCCACGCGACCATCGAATTTCGTACCACAGTTTCTTTTTCAAACTATAAGCCTAGTTGTATACTGCATATAAATCCCCATTTAACACGCTCTAAATACACTCTCTACATTAGTAATTAGACATAGACTGGCCGTTAAGATATCACATTAGTCGCTACATTCAGCAATTTCGTGTAACGGATAATATTTTACACTCGAATGAATGTTTTTTGTTGCGAATTCTATTGTTATTTTATTTTATCTGCCATTACGAATTATAGGAACAATGTGGCGGCGTTCTTTTTTTAATTTACACGTGTCACGGGTCGCTCTTATGTAATTTAAATTTTGAAAACCAATTCCATTTTCAATCAAACCAATTTTTGGGGTGTAAGGGGTGTCGAGTAACATCTTAAGACTTGAGACACCCAAGCAAACCTCACCTGCACGTGGTGCACCCTGCTGATCAACGAACGAGGCAATGGCGAAAGCGGGGTGGTAGGGTTTTACAGCCCGACTGGGTCGCAACCACCATGTACATGGCGAAAAAGCCCGTCATAGTGACTCGCTTTTGCGCGTCGCGTTTCGAGATCAGCCTGTACATATCCAGTGACTTTCGTCATTATCGCTGGCATGACAGCGGCGACTGACGATGAATAATCTGTCTCTCGGTGGTCGTCACTGATTTTGGATTGTACTATGCTTACCATCAGGCATAGTGCAGTCACTTTGTCGTGCTTCAATAAAAAAAAAAGTGATTTTTATTTTTGAAATGGTAACATTATTTGGCTTCTAACCTACACAGACAAAACAAATACGGTTTCTTTTTTATCTGTACATAAAACTTCTTTAGGCGCGTTGAACTGTATTTTTGACAGGATATCTATACTAATATTATAAAGAGGTAAAGTTTGTGAGTTTGTGACGTTGTAATGTTGTGACGTTGTTGGGGGTAATCTCAGGAACTACTGGACCGATTTGAATATTTTTTTGAGTGTTATATAGCTCATTCACCGAGAATGGTTATAGGCCATATATCATCACGCTAAGACCAATAGGAGCGGAGCACAGATGAAAAATGTTTCAAGATCGGGATGTTTTTTCCTCTTGAGAACTGCTGCATGTTAGTGTTAGGGTTAGTGTATCTATTCCACGCGAACGAAGTCGCGGGCAGAGGCTAGTAAATTTATAATATCGCGTCATGAAATGCTAGGAAGGCGTAACCTAGCGTAATGTGCTCGCGCGGCTTGCATCAGACTAGTGACTTGTAGCATTGCGGTCTGTTTACATTTAATGATGTTTTGTATTGAATTTGTGCAGTCCATGATATATTTGATTAATTCACGAATTCAATATAATTATTGCTCGGAGTACCAATAGCTGCGTAAACCAGAGTTATGATAATAATTTAAATTTACAAATTATAAAATTGAAAGAATTAATTTTATAATCGCATTAAAAGTTCTAAAGAGAACACACTTATTGTATTGTATTGTGTTTTCACTTCTGTCGGCTTTTTTTTTCGAAATGACTACGCTATTGACTCAGCAAGGTCTGAACAGCTTCACCGGACTACTAAGGCGAGCGCTTAAGGCACTCAGCCGATTTTATTTTGGCAACCAGCTCAAGGGTGCACGGCACACCTCGGCTTGGCTGTTGCCTGTTACATGCAAACTCGCGACCTATCTTAGCTAACCTAGCTAACTATTCATATATGTATGAGTTGTTGAAACGTATATGTGTACCAAGCATACACGCCTCAACAACTCCTCCATATATGTATTATCGGAAAATTACTTCTGTCAGCAGTCCGTATGATTGCCTCGATTTTTTTTTGTCGAATATTGTCTATGGATACGTGTAGAGCATATCATTTATTACATATCAATGATATTGTTTGCCACATTTGTACATACGTGCGTACATTACAATTTGATTTTTTGAACAAAATGCATGTCTTAATCGATGTACGATGTTTTTTCTGTATTGACTCTAAAAATATTTCGAATCGAAATGAATTGACTTTTTATATTCAATCGGTTAATCAATTCGTTCCGTTGTTAATTTATTTTGAGAACAATCACTTCTAGTTCTATTTAAATATTTTTTTAGTTGGCTAAATAGACAAGGAAGAATTTGTAATAGGCAACTCGTTTGTCATCTCGCGTTGGAATTGGTAAATACATTGGTAATAAATAACATAGAGTCGTTATTATTAATAAAAAAGTGTATAGTATTAGTAATTTATACTTAATATTACAAAATTGTAAAGTTTATTTGGTTGAACACGCTAATCTCAGGAACTACTGTTCCAATATGAAAAATTTTTTTTGTGTTATATAAGTTTATGTAACTCATGTATTGAGGAAAGTTATATTATCACGCTAAGACCAATAGGAACGGAGCCCCAAATGAAGAATGTTTGATAATTGTTTTTTTTATCCTTTTCAGAGCTGGGTAAAGTATATTTTTGTATTTAATCATCGTCACGAGTATCAGCTACTTTTTATATTTCTAAAGAACAATACGACCTAATCAGAAGGTCTCGTGTGTGTAGAACCTCGTTAAAAAATATCGATTTTTTTTTATATCATTTAGGAGGCAAACGAGCATGCGGGTCACCTGTTGGTAAGCGATCACCGCCATCCATAGACACTAGCAACCCCAGAGGAGTCGCAAGTGCGTTGCCAGCCTGTGTTTAGGGGAATGGAGAGAAAGGGGGAGAGATTAGATGAGAGGGGTAGGGAGAGGAGAGGGGAGATGGGTCTCCGACACTCTCACTGACCGAACGAAACGCAACAATGCAAGCATTGTTACTTCACGTCAGTTTTTTGTGAGAGGGTGGTGCTACCCCGGACGAGCCGATCCATTCATACTGAAACCAAGAATAGCTTCAGCGTGGCTCTACCACCTACAGCTGAATTCCAATGAATGAAATCGAATTCTCAAATTTGATCAGATTACACTATACTTATCACAACATACAATACAAAATACTTACGGTAATAATGCAATTTACATATTAACATGTACACAATGATATCGCGTGACACGATCATTTGATTCCACGAGGAAATTCGTGTTGTTTTTTTTTTCTTCAATCTGTTGCAAATAAGGTGTCGCTACATCCAGTTTAGTGTTACCATCGCACAGTGGTTCGTCTCTCTACTAGAGGTCGGACGTAGGACACAAAATATATTAAAATTATAATTTTACAATACTTTATATAGCATTGGGAATAGTTTTATTCAATTTACTCTTAAACTATAGGACCAATATAAAAAGTGCATTGATGTATTTCTATTAGAGAAATCGAAAAGCGTTTAAACTTTGGCCATGACTTAATAAGGGTTGGGGGGATCTGGATGTGTAGCTCGGAC
The DNA here is from genome assembly GCA_014332785.1 of Antheraea mylitta. NCBI lineage: Eukaryota > Metazoa > Arthropoda > Insecta > Lepidoptera > Saturniidae > Antheraea > Antheraea mylitta. The sequence continues at coordinate 393,744 of JACEII010000145.1, read as the reverse complement.
ATGTGAGGCGCGTGTTCTGGGTAGACTGGGGTCCTCATCGCACTAATAGCGAACCACTATAAGTTAATTCCTCTATATACTATAAATTCCTTATTTTTATACTGCCGACTGCTTCCTAGTAAGGAAACCAGAACAGATAAAAAATACTTGTATAAATGTTTACGTAAGCGTGGGAGGGGGGGGGGGAGGTAAGAGTATTGCTTACTTTTACTGACCAAGGAGGGGGCGTCCAGAAATTATAAAAATTCTGCTTACATAATAATTAATGATGCTGACCTAGTTTTGTGTATTCTGTGGAACAGGAAGACTGCACGAGAAACAGTTGGATAAATGTAAAAATACTACTGACTACAATGAATGATTTTCCAAATTTCCATCAAATTAAACGAATATAATTCGAGCCTCTGCTTCCTTTATTACGATCTTGTTAGCATTGAGAAATGTCTTCGGAAATGATGCATTTCGTAATACATCCGTCAAGTGGAAGGTAACGAAAGGTTTATTAAAGGAAAACATAGTATTTTCAGGGAAATTTATATGTAAATTTAACCGGTACATGACTATAATAAAGTTCCGAATAACGTTAGTTGAGACTCGTGAGGACGTTCTTACGAATGATGTTATTTAAGGAATAAAATAAAAAAAATGAGCCGTCACGAGATGCCTGGTAGATCTGAAACACGTGTGTAACGTAGTAAACAACACTGTATACACTATAGGTATGCGAGCTCAGTTCGGCAAGGGAGATTGCACACAATCGCTTGCACGTGACATCGCGTCGCCACGTCTCAAACACATCGCCACGTCAACAATCGGGTTTACCCTCGCCTATAGATGTTTCACATCAAATATCTGTCTCATTAATTTTATGCTTCCCTTTGAACCGTGAACTGGTTTTCAAATATCACTTACATTTATTTGATTCTTCAGTAGTATACAACGGATTCTTTTCTTTTCGCATATTATAACATTTTTTACTAGAAGTAATTAAATATAATAAAATGTCAAATGAAAACCGGTATCAAATCGCGAAACCAGCACTTCACATTTACGTGTTACGAGCCGGCGATGGCCCGTCTATTGGAAGGCTTTAGGTCAGACAGTGGTCAGACAGCGGGGTCATGACCACGACACGACTAATATCATGTTTTAAAAAATAAAAATAAATCTCGGCGCTGTCTATCTGTCTCGCTCTATTACATTTGTTAGAAGCGAGATAATAAGTGCTTTTATATTGTTTATTGTCCTAGATTACCGAAAATAGTAACAATCATCATCGCTGCAGCGCCATTGGCTTCTTCCCGAAGGAGGTTGTAGGGATAATCACCTCTCCAGCCTATGATGTATTGGCGATTTCAAACTCTATGTAAATCACAGTTCTATATGTTTCCCCACATACAGTAGTACTACAAGAACATTTCTCAGGTTTAGGTTTCTTCACGATGTTTTCCTTCACTGTTAGCCGATAGTTTTACAAATTTGAATGAGTAAATATACGCGAATTCCGAAAAATTCGTTGCTACACTTGGGGTTCGAACCTGCGGACAGAAGACTGATATGCCACTTCTAGAGTACTGATCAAAGTATTGTGTGTGCATATATTTGGATTGGATGACTTGTTTTGTTCACAGTTATAAAAGTATATTTATAAATTTAGCTAAACACTGCAATAGAACGAGACACTATGGCTTTTATTTTTCTCGAACTGACTACGCTATTGACCTTAGGTCTTAACCAAAGTCTTAACAGCTTCACCGAACTACTTAGAGACACTCTGGCTATTTTCACAACATACAAATTACATACAATATAGTCTCGGGAAGAGATATATATACATGTGTAGTTATATATCAAAAGAAGCTAAATTCAATTAAATACGTTCCTAATATTTTACTTAATTTTTGAAGATTTTCAAATGTTGTGCATATATGGTATGAAAACAAAAAAAAACCTTATGAACGGCAAAATTTGAACTTTCTTCTCAGTGTATAAAAACTGAAAAAAAATTATGCAGAAAAATTGAGTACGTGCATCGTTTGATGGAGTGTGCTAAGAACAGTATAGAGAGAGAGAGTCGTTGATGAATAGTAGTTGTCAGAACATTGTTATTTATCACAACCTCTTGACTGAACCCTGTGCAGATGAAGCTAAGATGTTGTATAACATGGGAATGATACCTCATCGGCGACCCTCATGATGGAGTTAAGAGAAAAGATGGAGTCCGAGTTGAAAATGAATTCGTTAAAAAAATAATCATGTTATATGAATGACTAGCCCTTGCCCGCGACTTCGCCCGCGTCGTTATAGTTACTTTAGGCTAATGTTTACACGCAGCGGAAGCTCTCAAAATGGAACCCTATTTTAAACATTCTTCATTGGTGCTCTGCTTCTATTGGTCTTAGCGTGATGTTATGTAGCCTTCCTCGATAAATGAGCTATAGAACATTGAAATAATTTTTCAAACTGGACCAGTAGTTTTTGAGATTACCCCCTACAAGGTCACAACGTCACAACTTTACCTCTTTATTATATTAGTATAGACATAAAAGTATAGATTAAAATTTAGCTTTTTTTGAAATGTAACGACACACAATGAATAAGTTAAATTTTATGACGAAGCAATATTTTTGGACTTTAAAATTAACAGTATAAAGTTATGAATATAATTTTTGGCGCTAAATGTTTCAGCGTTTGTTGCAAAACTGACCTCTAACAACCTTGAACGGTTAGCAACTTTTCGAACGGCTCACAGCGGCCGTCGTGTCGCCTTGAGAAATATACAGCTTGTAATAGTAAAGAGTGTTTTACAGGTTTAAGACTGCTTAGATCACTTAACATGTCTGCAGACCTAACTTTAAAATCCTTTTATCGCGCTGGGGTTTCAAATCAGGTCAAATAATTTTCTTTATTTATGAAAATTCTTTTGTGTCTTGATAATTCGGAAGTTAGTAAAATCATTTACATGATTCTTTTTCTAAAGAATAGGATGGTTCCCTTATTACGATTTAGTATAGATTTCGTTACTTTAGGTATGATATAAAATGTCTGTCTCTCTATAGGTAGGAGCCCGGCCGCCACCTTCCGCCGGGCGGACCGTTGAGGCGGCTCTACAAGGTGAGAGAGTAGCTTGAACGATCCCTTGCCACCCCAACACTACGGTTGGTCGGTACACCGTGGGGTTTTAGTCCGTGCGAGTTGGACATAACTCACCCTCTCCGCCGGGAGGGTGGCGTATCGATAAGCTAATTCCCCACGTTAAAAAAAAAGGTATGATATAAAATGATTTATTAATTTAAAAGTAAATTATGTTCCCATGATTCCCATTGCATTTTGTTGTTATTACTTACACTATTAAATATTAATTAATATAATATTGTAGGCAAATGTTTAGTATAGTATAGATTATTTTTTAAAAGGCATAGTGCAATACACAAATAACTGTTACCGTTCTTTTGGATAAAAAAATTAAAAATATCACATGTAGCATATAAAACATTCATATCACTACGAACTATAAAACAGTTCTCTGCAATGTTTGTCTATTCGCGATAAACTCAAAAACTACTAAACCCTTTTTCATGAGGTTTTCACCAGTAGATAAAGTGATTAATGAGGAAAGTTTAGGTATATAATTTGTCGTTTTTTTATGATCCGGTCGGGACAACGTCCGCCGGGGTCACTACTTAAAACCAAAACTAACGCATGGAAAAGAAAAAAGATGGCAAATATAATCAAGAATATTGAAATATAATTTACTGAATGTTGCTTAATTATTCATATATATATATATATATATAGTGTAAGTAATAACAACGAAATGCAATGGGAATCATGGGAACATAATTTACTTTTAAATTAATAGATCATTTTATATCATACCTTTTTTTAACGTGGGGAAATCCCTTATGGATACCCACCCTCCCGGAGGAGATGGTGGGTTATGTCCGGCTCGCACGGACTAAAACCCCACGGTGTACCGTCAGACCGTAATTGTTGGGGCGGCAAGGGATCGTACTTGCTACTCAACCTTGTAGAGCCGCCCCAACGGTCCGCCCGGCGGAAGGTGACCGCCGGGCTCCTACCTATAGAGAGGCAGACTGGGTACACACCAGCTGCCTCCCCTCGTCCGCCGGACCTGTGCAATGAGGAGACGAGCCCCCTGGCCCATCCCCTCAGGTTCGGCTACAGTGGCAGGAGGAGTTGGGCAAAGCGCCGCCTTCTCCTGCCGGTCCTCTGTTGGCGGAGACGGCCACTCAGAGGATCCACCTCGCGGGCCCTCTCCGCCGCCTCCTTCTGCGAGATGACCTCCTCGCAGAAGAAGGCAATTGCTCGCCACGCCTGTTCGCTGCCGAGCATGGCGGAGACCACACTCGGCAGCGACAAATTCCTGAGGATACCGTGCGGTACGCCCGGATCGCCCTCAGTGCCATTATGCGCTGCGCATTACGCAGCGCGCGCACGTTATAGGCACCGAGGGCGTCTGCCCACACCGGTACCCCGTAGGCTGCCATCACCCACACAACTCCCATATGGAGTCGACGGCACCCGGCCCCCCTACATTGGGGAGCAACCGGCCGAGTGCCGCCGCCGCCCCAGCAATTCGCGGTCCGAGCCCCGCAAAGTGAGGCTCCAAACGCCAGCGCCCGTCCAGGGTGAGGCCCAAGTATTTCATTTGGGCCCCCACTCTAATCCGGACGCCCTCCACCATTATGTGGGCCCCAGGTGGTGGCCCCCGCCGAAAGCTATCTAGATATCTGAGCTTACCTAAGCTAAGCTATCTAGATCTACGTATATGAGTTATTTGAAACATGCATGTGTACCAAGCATGCGTGAATCAACAACTCCTATATGTATTTTGTGTCAGAAAAAATCCTCTAAGCTATATAGGATAGGATAGGGAAAAATAATAAGGGTCGTTTATCTCTCTGAAAAAGAAAAACAGCGTGTAAGCGTGTAGGCGTGCACGTGTGTATAGGTGATGTGTGTGATGTTGTAGCAGTGATGTAAGGTTTTGTGTCACTGTATCGCGTAAGCAGCGTACTCAAGAGCTCCACGCCGAGGGAACGGACCTAGGTTTGAGCCGCTGCCGAGGGGGGCCTAATCTGGTGTGCGTGAACGAAATTTACCCCCAACTTGTAATCACGTATTTCTCGTAGAATATTACAAGATTTTTGTAAACAAAATCGCGAACGTAAGTTAGTATTTAATAGATTAGATACATAGCAGCGTTTTATGTGTTAAAAGTGAACTTCAAATATGTAGTTATGATTAAGTTACTATGACGTCAATTTATCTCGGACTTTTATAAGCTTAGTTCGGAATACTCTTTAAGAATACTGCAAATCTTTGCGCATTGCTGTTTGTTGTAGACAAAGTTTGTAATCGGACTTTTTGCAACTAAGTTAAGTTATTTATTAATTGCAAAGTTTTTTATTTATTTACGTTGTATTTACTTTACTGACAAAAACTATTTCGACAGAGTTACGATGCAGAAAATACCTTGTTAATTTTTTTTTTTATTTTTAATCATTTATATCTCCTATATCAATGATATGTTTGCTATCTTTATATATCTTAGCTGTGTTAGGGAAAATAGTATAGAAAAATGAATCAACGGTTTCCATGTGTAACAGGAAGTCATTTGGTTCTGATTGCGTTAGCATTATAGTTTGACATGAGAAACAATTGTCGACAGATAATGACGATGATAATTGTCCAGTGATAACCTCCAGTATGAATCGTTTTAAATTGTTTCCGCTAATTGTGATATCAGGAAAATATAATAATAAGATTATTAATATATAACAACTATAATCTTGCGGTTTAGGATCATGTGGAAAATCTACCAAGTCGTGATCATTGTTTGGTAGGGAAACTGGGTATCCAGTATAGCTAAATACAAAATTGAAATCTATTGACAGAGCCCTATTTTTAACTTAAGCTTTGCTTTACTAGATATATTTTATTGAAATAATTAGTATTAAAAGTAGCCTCACGAGCTTGCCTTTGCTCAGTTAGTATTTTATGAGCGACTAGCCGAGCTATTTGTATTCGCACGTTAATACCGGGAATAATTGAAAAATGTACTTCATTGGGTGATTGTTAACTAACCTATAACTTTTATCCGAGCACGAGTGATTATAGTACCGTATTATAGTTGTAGGTAGGTAGTAGGTGGTAGATAGTACAGTGCGATTTAGACAGAATGGTGACCATAGATTTGTTAACAATCGACAGTTGCCATTATCATGCTGGACTGCAAGTGTCTCCGATAACTGGATTATAAAATGTGACAGAGTAAAAAAGATCGTTGTGATTTTTTGGATGCTCTTTGGTGGTAGCTTTGCCTTTGGGTACTGATAACCAAAAACTCCTTTGGCTTACTGGTTTATACACCGGCTGAATTCGGGAACGATACAGATTTGAGTGTGACACCAATCATTCGGGCACGATTTTTATGTCTACCCACTTTTTATTATTGATCAAGTTACTTTGATGGTAGCTTTACCTTTGGGTACAGATAACCAAAAACCTCTTTGGCTTACTGGTTTATACACCGACTGAATTCGGGAACGATACAGATTTGAGTGTGACTCCAATCATTTAGGTACGATTTTTATGTCCCTTCACTTTTATTATTAATCAAGTTACCTTGGTGGTAGCTTCGCCTTTGGGTACAGATAACCAAAAACCCCTTGACCTTACTGGTTTATACACGGGATGAATTCGGGAACGATACAGATCTGAGTGTGACACCAATCATTCGGGCAAGATTTTTATGTCCCTCCACTTATTATTATAGGTCAAGTCAGTCTTTTATGCTATTGTGGCAAACGAACGTACGTGCGACATGCGATACCTGGTACAGAAGGGGAATCACAGATGCGTTGCCGGACCTTGAGAAATTAGTAGGCTCGTTTCTTGAAAGTTTGCATACTGTATTGGTCCGGAAACACAACCGCTGATAATTTTACGTACGCGGAAAAATCACGTCTTTCGGATATTACGCGAAAAACCTAAAACCTCGTATCGACCGCAGCATGTTTTAATTAGGTTACCTATATATATGTAATCTGTATTGTAAATATGTACGTTGCTCTCTCTCGGGAGCAAATATATACTTTATTATATTGTTTTATGTACGTAGAGAAGTCGGTAATGCCTCGTGATACCCCGAGGGTTAGAGTACGTGCGCATCGCGTCGGGCCGCGCCGTTTGTTATCGTATTTGATTCAATTAAAATATAAATAATATATTAAAACAGTGTGATTATATTTAATGAAGATAGATTTTAAGTGTATGCAAGTGTGTGTTAAAAATTAAAAAAACATTAAAAATCTTGATTTAATTTTAAACTAATTGATAATAATAAAAACTTGTAATCGTAATAAAAATAATATGACTAAACAAATTAATTAACTTAATAATTAAATTAATAAAACTCGTAATAGAATTGATGACTAACTTTATACATTTACATATAATAAGAATGTACATCTAACGTGTCTGTGTTTTTTAGATTTTTGTGGAAAAAAAAAACTGTTGCAGGTTTTTAGAAATGTCTGTGTTGGAACACGTATCACTGCTAAAGTGCTGCGGTCACGATAAAACAAAGAAAATCATAAAGCATATTCTGTTTCATTAAAATTGGTTTATTAAAAGTTATTGTAATTTTAATGACGACGCGACTTAAGTACGTAAAGTATCTTAGATTTCTTATTTAAAAATAATTAGCGGGAGATATTTCCAGAGTGAGTGACAATTTTTATTATAAAAATAGATACGAGTCAGCGTGATAATTCTTGTAGGAATTACGATCTTTACATATATATTAATTGTGAGCTGTCTTTTTTTGTCGCTGAAAGTATTGGTACATTCGCATGGGTTTGAACCTAAGCCGATAGATGCCGTATCCGGATAAGGTATCCACTGTGCATCTTTGCTTCTCTTTAGTCATAATAACATCATATTAATACGGTGTATCTATGCGAAGTAAAAGCGAATCGTTAGCAGACAATAGTTTTTTTTTTTTTAATTAAGACTTCTTTAGGCGCTTTGAGCGGTATGGCAGGACAAAAACTTATGATTTCGTGTCAGCGACATCTTCGTAAAGCGCGACCGACCATATTGCGCTTGCGTCAGATTACGAGTAGTATAGCGATGTAATATTGATATATTGTTTTGATATTGTGTAAATTGATTGATCAATAAACTCTATAAAAATGTATACAGTTATTGCTCCGAGTGCCAATAGATGCGAAAACCATAATAATGTTAATAATTTCAATATACAAATTCAATATACAATATCTAAATAATTTAAAAATTGTTTTGAGTTTTCACTTCTATCAGCAGTTCTTATCACAGATAGGTTTTTTTTTTATTTTTTAAATCATTTATAATAACATATAATCTACTATTCTATTTAAATAACACGTGGATATTATAATAATGCGAACAAAGTGAGAACCATTTGTCTGAATATAAAAAATATTTTGATGAAAAATAATAATTGAATGATTCATAATTCAATACAGAATTGAATCATTTATTTTTGTTTTGCAATAAATAGAATCATATGAGTAATCACTAAAATAAATTCGCGGAATATTTCGATGTATTATTTTAGTTTATCAAGCGTGTGTCGGTTTGTATATTGTATTATAAGTATATATATAAAATAAGCAAGGAAATTGTAGATGTTATATAAATCAACTAGAGGGCCTGGCGGTCGTTGCCGTGTCTTGATAAAAACTATTCTAAAAGTCAACCGCACAGCCACCTTTTTTTTAACGTGGTGAAATCCCTTATGGATGTCCACCCTCTCGGGGGAGAGGGTGGGTTATGTCCGACTCGCACGGACTAAAACCCCACGGTGTACCGACCGACCGTAGTGTTGGGGCGGCAAGTGATCGTTCTAAGCTATTCCCCTTAGATAGCCGCCCCAACGGTCCGCCCGGCGGAAGGTGGCCGCCGGGCTCCTACCTATAAAGAGGCAGCTGGGTACACACCAGCTGCCTCCCCTCGTCCGCCGGACCTGTGCAATGAGCCCCCCGACGACATCCCCTCAGGTCCAGCTACGCTGGCAGAAGGAATTGGGCGAAGCGCCGCCTCCTCCTCCCGGTCCTCCGTTGGTGAAGACGGCCACTGAGGGGGTCCCCCTCGCGGGCCCTCTCCGCCGCCTCCTTTTGCGAGATGACTTCCTCGAGCATTGACGACACCACGCTTGGCAGCGACAAATCCTTCCCCACCACCGCCGCCAGAGTGCGGAGCTCCACCTCCCACGCAACACACTCAGAGAGAGTGTGCTGGGCGGTATCCTCCTCAGCGCCGCACTCGTGGCAGGCGGCGGTCAGCTCCCTGCGAGCGATCCGGCGCAGGTACCACCTGAAACAACCGTGTCCGGTCAGCACACCGCCACCTACCACGTCCTATTGTGAATCGAAATCGTCTATTTTTCCATTGAATCCACCTAAACACTCACAAAAAATATCATCAAAATTTGTCCAGCCGTTTAGGAGGAATTCAGTCACATACACACGAACAGAAGAGATTATAGTATACTATTGGGCGCCCAGTCGTCGACATTCGACCATAGTTATTTGATTTTTTAAAGTATGAACTTTAAACTCCTATAATCAAAGGTTTTCATCATGGCTAATCACTTATTTGTCATTATCTTTAATTATATAAACATTGAAAAAAATCTATGTCTAAATGAAAATTGAAATTAATCATAAATTTGAAACAAAAATCACGTGGTAAAGCTCTCAAATTTTAATCAAACATAACTTTACGAAAATAAAGAAATTTATCGCAACCCATGACACAATATCTATATATTAATACGTGAAGCAAAATTTTTGTATCCCTTTTTAACCTATATCCCGTCGACTGGTGAACCTGAAATTTGGCATAGTTAAAGTTTATATGGCGGAGAAGTGCAGAAAGCTGTTTATTTTATATAAAATGCATTAGAAGTACATTAAATTAATTAAAATATGCACTACTTACACTACTACTCGAATTTTACAAAACATATACACACATGTAAATATAAAAGACATTTTGACAGCCGTCAATAATGACTAAGTTCAAAAGAGGTTATGAAGGAGGTTGCTATGCTCGACTGTATGTATTTTTTAACTCTTACGTTCCAATTACCATTTTTCATCCTACATTCAACAATGATATTATAAAATATAACTATTATTGTAATATTTGTTATTTTTTATGGTGAACTCACTTCAAATGATGAATTAATAAAAAAATGAGCCTAATAATACTTTGTATAATCAAAATAAGAATTTTGTTCATAAAAGTAATCCATGACTTAGATCTTCGCAGTTACAATGTGGCAATTCAACCTCATGTGTCAACAAAAAAGAATTTCATTTTCAAAAGTTAATGGTAGTATTAAAAACGTCTTTGTCTTGGATTCACCATTTGATTGTATTGTGTATCCATTATTTTTCCAAACGATGATACTGCTGGGCATATCACTATTTCTCATAATGAACAGACAACATTTAATTGAATACCACCCACTAATATCACCCCATGGTGTCGTGTAAAATGAATTGAAAATTGTGTCATGGGGTTGCGATAAATTTCTTTATTTTCGTAAAATTATGTTTGGTTAAAATTTGAGCTTTACCACGTGGTTTTTGTTTCCAATTTATAATTAATTTTTATTTTCATTTACACAAAGATTCTTTTTAATGATTATATAATAAAGATCATGGCAAATGGCAAATAACTTAGTAGCCATGATGAAAACCTTTGATTATAGAAGTATACCCTTTGACAAAAGAACTCTAATAAAGTTCTAACTTTAAAAAATCAATTAACTATGGTCGGATGTCGACCACTGGGCGCCCACTAGTTCAATTAATTTTACACGACACCATGTAGTCTGTTCACTATGAGAAATAGTGATATGCCCAGTATCATAGTTAGGAAAAGTAATGGGTCCACAATACAATCAAATGGTGAATCCAAGACAAAGACGTTTTTAATACTACCATTAGCTTTTAAAAATAAATTATTTTTTGTTGATACATAAAATTGAATTACAACATTGTAACCGCGAAGGTCTAAGTCATGGATTACTTTTATGAACAAAATTCCTATTTGGTTAGGTTTGGTTCATTCTTTTATTAATTCATCATTTGAAGTGAGTTCACCATAAGAAATAATAAACATTACAATAATAGTTATAGTCTATAATATCATTGTTGAATGTAGGATGAAAAATGGTAATTGGAACGTAAGAGTTAAAAAATACATATAGTCGAGCATGGCAACCTCCTTCACAACCTCTTTTGAACTTCGTAATTATTGACGGCTGTCAAAATGTTTTTTATTTACATGTGTGTATATGTCGTGTAAAATTCAAGCATTAGTGTGAGTAATACTTATCTTAATTAATTTAATGTACTTCTAATGCATTTTATATAAAATAAATAACTTTCTGCACTTCTCCGCCATATAAACTTTAACTATGCCAAATTTCAAGTTCACCCGTTAAGGGGAAATAGGTTAAAAAGGGGTACAATTTTTTTGCTTCACGTATTAATATATAGTATATAAAAAATTATGTTTTTACTACTCCGGTTTCGCGTGTGATCTTTTTTCTATGATTATTTTGAATGTAACAGGAAATCATTAAATGAAAAAAGTGTAATCGTTCCGTAATTTATTAATATATAAGTTTTGCCCGCGAGACCGGTCATTTTAATGGACAGTTAACTTAAGCTCTGGGAAAAGTATTTTTTTTTTGTATGAAAAGTACTCTATGATCTTCTCTCTACTCCTGTACTATAGACAATGTCAAGCCGCGAGCATAACTAGTAGCTTTTAAAACACTTTTTCCTTTTTTTAGATTTCTGTAAAACAAAAATGTAGGATATGCTACATTTGTTTCTTTTTCGAATTGACTTCGCTATTGGCCTTGCAAGGCCTTCACAGGTTCACCGGACTACTAAGGCGAGCTCTTAAAGCACTCAGCCGATTTTATTCAGGTATAAGCTACATTTGATAATCACCTCGTAACAGGATAAAATGAAATTGATCGATTAAAATAAAATTTGCTGCAAAATTTTCAAATGCTGAAAGATTTCGGTCGTCGGTAGTCGTGTTGTAGTGATAATAACTACGCAATAGAAGTGAAAACTTATAAATACACTTACAACAACAATCATTAAAGCTCATACAGCGGATTTGCCCTGAAAATAAAAAAACACTGTATTCGATCGCAGCGCTACCTACTGGGTCACATTATGAATTCAAACCGTCCTGGAACCCAAATTAAACATAAAAAATGTCATCAAATTCGGTTAAGCTGTTTAACTTTTCAATGACAAACATACGTACAGAAGTTAAATCTGTCGTCACTTATACATACATAAGTATGGCGTGAAAAATTATAGGTTTAACAGCTGGGTTTTTTTTATTTATTAATAACTAGCTGCGCCTAGTACCTATCTAACACTGAAACAATTTTTCAAATCAGACCAGTAGTTCTTGAGATGATTAGCGTGTTCAACCCAACAAACAAACAAACCCTCTAATTTTTTTTATTAGTATTGATTTCCTTTTTTATATGCAATTCCAACAAATAAATATTTCTCTGGGAATATTTGGTGCCTTATTTCTAAGTAGAGGAAATTCGCTCCTGAAGGACGTTCCTTGACCGTACTTGTTATTTTTCTATTTCCTTGCCCTTTTCTGCTTAGTTTCTTTTTTTGATATGAAAAATCTATAGGAGAGGATAAACTTGATTGTTTGCATGACGAGATGTGGCGACGCAAAACTCGAACTTTGCACTATTAACGAAATACTCAAAAAATATTGCAACCCTGATTAAACATAAGACTCAATTTGTTTTTTTCGGCTACTCGTTCTACAAGTATTACGCGGCACACGCCGACGACCTAGCACCCTTTGATATATGCCGCTAAACACACCGCGCCTGCCTTTTTTCATTATGCCATAGCTGATTCCTGTCGTAATCTGTTCTTTTATGCATATCTATACTAATATTATAAAGAGGTAAAGTTTGTGAATTTGTGACGTTATGACGTTGTGAGGTTGTAGGGGGTAATCTAAGGAACTACTGGACCGATTTGAAAAATTCTTTCAATGTTATATAGCTCATTTATCGAATTTTGTTATAGGATATATCATTACACTAAGACCAATAGGAGCGGAGCACCAATGAAGAATGTTTAAAAATCGGGGATTTTCTTCCTCTTGAGAGCTTCCGCTGCGTGTTAGCGTTAGCCCAAAGTAACTATTCCACGTCAACGAAGTCGCGGGCTGAGGCTAGTAACTTGTACAAAACAATTCCGATGTTTCTCATCTGCCAGGTGTCCCGTGGCGACTCATTTTTTTTTTTCAGTACAATTCAATAAGTTATTTATTTATTTATAAGATGTTGTATGCAAATTGATGATTGTGTTAACAGAGGTTTTTTTTTTATAATTTGGTTTTAAAGAAAGAAGGTGATAGATTATGATTGTAGTCATAGATAAGCTATAGAAGAATATAATACATTATAAATACATAAGTATATATATTAAGTACCTTATCTGGTGTGCCAAGGAGCTAACTCTTAATCTTTGTTTATTGTCCGTTCGCAAGGGGAATCGTTTGTGCAAGTCCATTGTTTCTTACGGCACGATTTAGTATTGGCTGGATGTATAACAAAAGTCATTTTTATTATTGATTATAAATTACAAATATGTTTTTTTTATTGTAATTCTTGTATTATATTATTCTTCAATATATACAACAGAAGACATACAGACAGAAAAGAACATAAGGTATATTACATCTAAAATACAGTTCCCGAGGGATTAATGCGTGTAAAGTCTTGAGCAAGAGCTAGTTACTTATAATATTTGCTGTTTGGTTACATTTTTATTACTTTATTGGTTAAGGAGTATTTAAGCAAATTACATTTATAAATACACGTGGAAGCAGAAAGCTATTTAACTGTATAACAACACTAAAAAAATAATAGATTTTACAGTTTTGTTCTTACAACAGTATTTCATAAGCATAGAAATATAAATCCAATTTAAGTGTGTGAAAATTCTGTATAATTTATGTTTAATATACTATTTTATCTGTTCTGATAAATAGCTCTTTAATAGCGTTTTCATTTTAAATACCAGTATAAGGTTGTTTAATGAAAAAATCACACCAAGAAAAATACGAAGAAAAATATGTTTATCGGTCATACATCAAAGTATTTAATCAAGGTGTAGCTGTAAAGTTGATAGGTTAAATTCCACACATTTGAGGGTTTTGTATGAGCGTAGGTAGATTTATTAACATAGTAAAAAAATCCGTTATTTATAAAAACTACTTATCAAATACAGAACAGAGTCTTACAAATTCTAGATAAGTACCTCGAAACTCGAACCTCGAATCGAAATCAGATCAAGAGCTGTTTCGATTTATATTTCGATTTTAAAAAAAAATAGCGCAAATCACTTACATGTTTACATAGCTACATTCAAATTTCTGTATAAAGACGGGTGTATGTATATACTCGTAATAATTATTTGTAATGGCATAATTGTAACTATTGTATCAAGGTTTTTATATTCTCAAAGGAGCTATAACAATATAACTACATCTGCATAAACACGTATCGTGCGAAACAATGGAACCGAGGTGCCGCGTAACTCACGACCGGCTATAGTTTCCGCACCTAGGCTCCCGCGTGACTCTTTCGCTCTATGTGCGATTTTAGGATTCCATTTGATAAATTCATATCATAGAAAAACGCCTTTATATTTTTTCATTTATATTATTTACTTTATTTTCGGTAATCAATCTTCTGGATTATTAATACCGCTGTCGAGTAGAAAACAATATTACAAGCGTCTTTCGTTAATTTTAATATTCTAACAAGATGGTGGCCTCCTTGTTAAAACTTTCCAGGGAGTTTCATCTCAGAATCCTTAAACTCCGTAGTATTATTTCCAATCCACTTCGCTTGTGCACAATAACCGAACTATATTACATAAAGTGCCACCAATACTACAAAATATAGAGTCAAATAACACAATGTTATGAATAAATTATAAAGCCCACTAAATGGCAGACTAACATCCCGGCCAAAAACTCGCGTATTTGTTACTGAAAACAGAGCATAATGATGGCGGCGGTGGTATTCGAAATTTGAATTTCAGTTTTTAATTAAACTTCTTATGACACGGTAGGAAAAATTTTTCTTAATGCTTTAAGCTTTAAATGTATGGTAGGTTATCTGCGTGTATGTGTATGTATCGATGAGTGTCTGTTAAGTTAAGTATTTATACTACGGGATTTCTTATTAATATAGTTTATGAGCATTCTAATACATATCTATATATTAATACATGAAGCAAGATTTTTGTACGCCTTTTTAACCTATTTCCCGTCAACGGGTGAAATTGGAATTGGGCATAGTTAAAGTTTATATGGCGGTGAAGTGCAGAAAGCTGTTTATTTTATATAAAATGCATTAGAAGTACATTAAATTAATAAAATATGCACTACTCACACTACCACTCGAATTTTTCACAACATATACACACATGTAAATAAAAAAGACATTTTGACAGCCGTCAATAATTACGAACTTCAAAAAAGGTTGTGAAGGAGGTTGCTATGCTCGACTATATATATTTTTACGTTCTAATTACTATTTTTTATCCTACATTCAACAATTATACTATAAAATATAACTGATATTATAACATATAACCATTATTGTAATGTTTATTATTTTTTATGGTAAACTCACTTCAAATGATGAATTAATAAAAAAATGCGCCAAATAATACTTTGTATAATCAAAATAAGGATTTTGTTCATAAAAGTAATCCATGATTTAGACCTTCGCGGTTACAATGTTGCAATTCAACCTCATGTATCAACAAAAAATAATTTATTTTCAAAAGCTAATGGTAGTATTAAAAACGTCTTTGTATTGGATTCGCCATTCGATTGTATTGTGCATCGATTACTTTTCCAAACGATGATACTGGGCGTATCACTATTTCTTATAATGAACAGACTACATTTAATTCAATATCTAAAGCCCAGAAATACCACCCCAGGGTGTCGTGTAAAATTAATTGAAAATTGTGTCATGGGTTGCGATAAATTTCTTTATTTTCGTAAAGTTATGTTTAGTTAAAATTTGAGCTCTACCACATGATTTTTGTTTCCAATTTATAATTCATTTTCATTTTCATTTACATATAGATTTTTTTAATGATTATATAATAAAGATCATGGCAAATAACTGAGTAGCCATGATGAGAACCTTTGATTATAGAAGTATACACTTTGACAAGAGAACTCTAATAAAGTTCAAACTTTAAAAAATCAATCAACTATGGTCGAATGTCGACCACTGGGTGCCCACTAGTATAATGTATTACGTATAAGCCAAAGAAGCTTCACTTCCTCCTACAATATACCTTGATATATGTAGTATATTTTGACGTGATAACGATAAATCAATCGAATCGAACTTATAATTCGATGAACGCCGGACGTACGCCTGCAGAGTATGACTCATTATCACGTTCCGCCTGAGCCGAGCATGCAAGCGTGAGCGCGGAACAAGCAATAGAGAGGCGCGATCAGCGTAAGCGTTCGGCTTGTAACGTATCTATCTATGTATACATAGAACTAGCCTCTACCCGCGACTTCGTTCGCATGAAATAGTTACTTTGGGCTAATGCTAACACGCAGCGGAAGCTCTTAAGAGGAAAAAAAATCTCCGATTTTTAAACATTCTTCATTGGTGCTCTGCTCCTATTGGTCTTAGCGTGATGATATATTGCCTTAACCATTCTTAATGAATGAGCTATGTGACATTGAAAAAATTTTTCAAATCGGACCATTCGTTTCTGAGATAACCCTCTACAATGTCACAAACTCACAAACTTTACCTCTTTATAATATTAGTATAGATAACTTAATTCCATTCATAAAAGTATTCAATTTTTTATCAATGCTTTCTTATGACGTTTTCACGTAAAATTATCGACTTTACAAATAACCAATTTTTTTTCTTCAAATTTATTATTTCAATACTTGTTATTTTTGAGAGCTTCCAGTTGAAGACTTGAATTTCAGGTATTATCTAATGATATGTTGTGGGTTTTGTTTTGAAGTATGCGCAATCGTATAGCTATGAAATATTAGTTCCATTGTGTTTCGACTAAGAGTGCTTTTAGTAGTACCACATTAGGCCCCCCTCGGCAGCGGCTCGAGCCTAGGTCCGTTCCCTCGGCGTGGAGCCCTTGAGTGTGCTGCTCGCGCGATACAGTGACACAAAATCTTACATCACTGCGACAACATTACACATATCACCCCCACACACGTGCACACAGACACGCTTACACATGAAAGTGGAAAGGTTTCGTTTCTTTCCCTTATCGAACTGAAATAGTTTAGAACATTAGCCGATACGAAATATATATAAGAGTTGTTGAGGAATGTATGCTTGGTACATATATATGTTCCAACATATATGTATGAATAGTCATCTTGAGTCAGCTCAGATAGATCGCGAATTGCACGTATCAGGCAACAGCCCAAGCCGAGGTGTGCCGTGCACCCTTGAGTTAGTTGTCAAATAAAGTCGGCTGAGTGTCCTAAGCACTCGTCTTAGGAGTCCGGTGAAGCTGTTCAGACGTTACTAGGTCAATAGCGTAGTCAGTTCGAGGGAAAAAAGGCTGTTAGTAGTTTAGTTAGTAATATGAAAAAAACAGAATTATATAAAATTACTCTCCTATTCGAGATGTTTTCAAATTTTCGCTAACAATAAATATGTTAGAATTTTTCTTCAATTTTTGTTTTACATACCGAACCCAAATTTATTTATATCGCTCGCGCTTGCCCTATCTGAGTATTATGCGATAATGCAAATCAGCTGACACGTCTATCGCGGATGATGAATGGATCTTGAGCGTTTAGTTTTTAAGGAAAAATTCCAGTTTCTGATAACGGCCTAGTTCCGAAACAATACCATCATTCTAAATACCTATCGAGGACAGCATGTATTGATATATAAATAGTACTAGATATAGACATTGTTGGCCAGTATATTGTAATCTCCATTGCTATTAAAATATATTTTTTTTAATTAACGAGTATATCCTTTCGTTTTTTTTATATATTTTCTTTGTCTATATACATCCGTTTGCTTAGAATTTATATTCTAAAAATTACATCAAATCTAAGCTATAAGTGGTACCATCGACATCATATTTGCATAGACAGTCAATGGTGTTTGATTTTATTGTATTTCATAAATTTTATGTAATACTGAATATAATAGCACAAGATAAGATTTAAAAATAAAATAAGTCGCGATGAACTACTAGTATCGCGATAAAACTTATCAAAACAAGATGTAATACAACCAAACTTCATGTTTACATGTGGTACCGATGTGTCGTTTTGATAAAAAAGGAATAATTTAATGATAAGAACGTATCGCGAATGCATGTATTGCATATCGAATTGTTGCAAATATACTGACCGCATTTAAACTCGTCATCTATCATCGCGCCATACCTATCCAGTGGTAGACAGAAAGAATCGATTGTCTTCTCTTGCTATTTAAGCGAATGGTTAACATGAGTGTGCTATAAAATTTAGATAAAATTACCAGATTAAATAGCAAACATGTATAAATATTATAAATCATAGAATTTTGATACGTAACCTCTTCCTTAAATGTTTACATATATAATTCTTCTGTCCGTGTGTATGTGACTGAGCTCCTCCAAAACGGTTGGACAGGTTTGAATGATTTTTTTTATGAGTATACAGGTGGATTCAGGAATATCTGTGAACAAATGGGCCCGGGTGCAGCTACGGTTAAATTTTAGGTTTTTTAATTATCAAAGCTGGACATACATTATGTAGTATACCTATTATTTATTGCCATACCTTGTAACCTAAAGGATTTGACAAAATTTAAAATAACTACTATAGCGGTCGTTATCCCGCACTGATAACAAATAAAAACCATCACAAATTATATACCTAATTAACCTAAACCTTCCTCATAAATCACTTTATCTATTGGTGAAAACCGCATGACAATCTGTTCAGTCGTTTTTGGGTCGCAAGTCTAACCTAATCTAACAAAAGCGAGACAAAAGAGCAAGATGGCGGACATTCAGCGAGCGCGGTGCATTTAAAACGTAACCTTGTGAAATCAAGTATTCAATACGTATTTAACTTTTTTGTAATAACACCGAATTTGTCTAGCGTAGTGAAAATGCCCCCCCCCCCCATTTTCTTCAAAAAGTGATTAGAACACGCTCTTCCAGGTCGGCAACGTCGTGATACCCCTGGTGTAGCCGTTGTCCACGGATGACCGTGACAATTTAACAGATGGGCCGTTAGATATTCTGCTGTCATAAAAAAAGTGCGAGGCAGTCTTTTTTTTTTCTCGAACTGACTACGCTATTGGCCTTAATTCTTTGGCCTTTACAGCTTCACCGGACTACAACGAGTTAGTCAAAGGACTGCCGACAGCAATGAAAACTCTAAACAATAGAATCAGTATGTTCTTTTTTGAGTTTTTCAATTAGTTCTACAGTGAATTACAATATTTAAATTTCATAATTTGTGTATAATTACATAATTGCTCTGGTTTTTACATCTTTTGTGCACCTAGAGCAATAATTACGTACATTTTTATAAAGTTTATTAACCAGGCAAACATATGACATAGGTACTATAAAATATCAATATTACACGCAAGCCGTGTAAGCGCAATGCGGTCAGCCATGCTTACTAGCATGTCATGACGCAAAATCATAAGTATATCCTCTGCCAAAAAAATAACGCTCAACGCGCCTAAACAAGTTTTCATTCCAAAAATTCTTTTCTTCTCGGACGGTTAGTGCTATGAATAAAGTTTGAAAACCATTGACCTGTACCATTATATCTTATGTACACAATACAAACATGATATACAATATATCACGTGAACGCTTTTAGTTACATTACCAATCATAGAGTTATTATCGTCATATTAGTGTTGGACTATCGATAAATGTAATATTTATCGATGCCGAAGGACGACTAGTGACGGCACGGCATTAGCGACTCGATAAATAGGCGAGGCGCATCTGTAAGGAAGGCAAGGCGTTGTTACACTAACTTTTAATTATAATTTTTATTATTTTTTTGTATATATGAAAAAGTGTGTGAGGATATGTCAGATTGTCTTTATGTATAGACACTAACTGACCTAGCCATGCGTTGCTGTTGCTGCAGTTATTGAAAATTAAACCGTAACAGTCGGTCCTACAGTTCTCTGTGAACAGACTAATTTATAGCGTCATCTGTTTGAGACTAAACAAACAAATAATTAATAACAATACACATTATTAACAATCATTTCGATTGTAATTTAAAAAAATGGAAGTCACTTATCGCGATATAAATTATCATATCTCTCAAATTGGACCAAATTATACGTAAATTCCATAACGATCGGTTGAATAGTTTCGGAATTTATCGTAGACAAACATTATGACACTGGATTTTTATATATATAAGATGTTGTGTAAACAGACCAAATTAAAACTGTAAATATCAGTCGTTGGTACATGCCGGGGTTCGAACCAGCGGACATCGGATTGATATTTCACCTGTCTAATCATTAAACCTTTATGACTCTTGAGTTTAATGATGGCTTTTCCTATGACTAAGATGGTTTCGGAATTGTTAGCATTGTTTTTAATAATCCTAGGTACCTCTTAATTACTTAAACTGAATATTGCTTTTGATTATGACCGTAACTTCAAAAATTCCGTATCCGAAAGTATACTATTAATTTGTATTACTAAATTCGTATAATCGTCACTCAACGAAGGATGATAAGTAAGAAAGGTTGGTAAATCAGGTTCTAAACGGAATATATTGTTTTTTATTTCTGTCGGAGCTTCGAAAATTCTGTATCCGAGAGTATACTTTCAGTAAAATCGTATAATCGTCACTCAACGAAGGATGATAAGTAAGAAAGGTTGGAATAAGGGTCTAAAGTGATTATATTGTTTCTTATATTTGTCATAGCTTCGAAAATCCTATATCTGAGAGTCTATACTTTCTGTAAATTCATATAATCGTCACTCAACGAAGGATGATAAGTAAGAAAGGTTGGAAAATCGTGGTCTAAACTGAATAAATTGTTTTTGATTTTTGTCGTAGCTTCGAAAATTCTGTATCTGAGAGTCCTATATTTTCTGTAAATTCGTATAATCGTCACTCAACGAAGAATACTATATGAGATAGGCTGGAAAATGACGAGTGAATATGTCGTTGCGTGTGCACGCGTCATTATGATCAGTTTCAGACAACGTTTGACAGTAGCGCCGTTTAGGAATCAGTTCAGTCCACCTGAACCTTTCGGACGGTGCTCGGTCCGTTTTACACCGTCTGTCATATCCACATGGGAACGTGAACGAAGTATTTTTTTTATACAGATTTTAATATTTAATAGTATAATTTGTAAGGTGTTGTTTAATTATTTGTGATAGTTTCTGAAATTAATTTACATTTTTTGATTTTTTTTTTATTATCGTTCAAGTTACATATTATACTATAAAAATTGTAGTAATATTAGTGAATTTGTTTTTGACCATAATGTGATTTTCTGATTTAATATGGGGTGTCTATTCCTAAAAAAAATATTCGAGTGGTGTGAATTGTAAAATATATAATTTATTTAGGCATTTTCACAAATTAAAATTTAATATTTCAAATATTGTTACTATACTGGCAACCGCGTTCGTATTTATCCTATTAAATATAAATCTCCGTGTAATCAAGTATAAAATTAAAATTAATATATAATTATTTTTTACGAAATAAATTCACAATATAATATTTAGAATATAATCTTTCTTTCTTAAAAAAAAAACGAAATATTTCTAAATAATAAAAGAAATCCGAAATAATCTATTTATTTATATATTTCAAGAAAATAATATTAAATACGATAGAAACTAACGTATAAAAAAATGATTTCAAAATAGCTTAAGCTTATATGAAAACATTTTATGTACAAATCTGTATTAAACAAAATTAACAACGATTAAAATTATTTAATATAAAAATATAATTTTTATTATAATTAACGGTACTATAATACATAAAGAAAATATAAACACATGCAAAGGATAAGCGTATTTAAAAAATAAAAAATTAAAACGCATATATCATACCTAAAATATTGTATAGAATCTAACCTTGAGTTATGATGATTCAAATAATTTATTACCCTTAAGATACCGCAAACTTTATCATAACACAATAAAACATTTTGCAGAGAGTTTATGACGATAATCTATCGTAACAAATAACGTATAAAATCCATATTATCTCAGAATAATAGTCATTGTTATTGTCGATAAAATTGCCGCCGTCACATCCCTAAGTGTTGTGTATTGAAAAAGGAAACTTCTGAAGAACCAGGATGAGGTTCAAAAGACAGACACTGGTGTCAGGAGACACTTCCGAGGAGGAGATAGGACACAGCTATTTGGGAACTTTGGTGAGTTTTTTTTAGAACACTTTCTAGGGTTCCGCTTTTTGAGAACAAATATTTTGCATTCAGAGATACGTTTTTTTATAGTGGGGATTTTTAAATTTTATTTTTTGGCAATCAATCTTTCAGATTATTACTGCCATTGTCATGTAGTTAATAATATTACAAGCGTCATGTCAATATTCTTACAAGATGGTGGCTTTCTTGTTAGAACCTTCCAGAGAGTTTTGGTAGGTGATGATCTCTGGCTGCCGAGCGTCGACAAAGCCATGCTCGGCAGCGAGAATGTGTGGAACGTTGTTGCTTCCTTTTGCGAGGAGGTCGTCTCGCAGAAGGAGGCAGCGGTGAGGGTTCGCGAGGAGGACCCTTTAAGCGGCCCTCTCCACCAAAGAAGAACTGGTAGGAGGAGGCGCCAGTTCACGCGCCTTCTCCTGCCACCGTAGCCGGACTTAGGGGAGGTGGGTCGGGGCACCACCTTCCCATTGCACAGTTCCAGCGGACGAGGAGGAGACGGCCGGGGTGTACCCGGCTATCTCCTTACAAGATGAAGGCCCGGCGTCGGCACTTCTGCTGCTGGACCACATCGCTGGGGTGGCACGATTAAGTCTATAGAGATCTCGTGCCGCTCCAACCGTAGCGGAAGACGTACACCGTGGGGTTTTAGTCCGTGCGAGTCGGACATAACCCATCCTCTCCCCCAGGAGGGTGGGTATCCATAAGGGATTTTCCCACGTATAAAAAAAGGGAGTTTTTGTGGCATCTCAGAATTTCATGCTCCGTAGTATTATTTTCCAATCACTCCACTTATGCACATCAAACTAACTATATTACGTAAAACACCACCAGATTTACAAAATATGGAGTCAAATAATGCAAGATTATGAATAAAATATAAAATCCACCACATGACAGACTAAAATCCCGCCAAAAACTCCTATAATGGGTTATTAACGTATCTATCACAAAAGAATGGACAACATTACCATGATACGAATAGGTATAATGTATATGTAACTTTTTCAAATTATTTACGTTACTAACTAATCAATTATACCATTTATATGTACAGACATACAGTACAATACAGAAGATAATAACGAGTAATACAGACTTAAACTTGAACAAAATTGAACAGAGGCGTTTAGTAGCTGACTTGGTGTTCTAGCATAATATAAAAAAAGTCGAGACAGTTTCCCCGCACACCAGATTAGGCCCCCCTCGGCAGCGGCTCAAGCCTAGGTCCGTTCCCTCGGC
>JACEII010000145.1:328435-364902 GCA_014332785.1 Antheraea mylitta | reverse complement strand
TACATGCACGTTGCGGACCCTTAAATAACTCTATATTATAGTCCCCTTGAATTTTCAATACTTTAGAGTATTGTTAATCTGTGACAATCATAATAGGTGTTATATTAGATTATTTATATAACCGTTTATATGTTTTTTTTTATTGTAGCACGGCAAAGTGACTGCACTATGCCTGATGGTAAGCACAGTGGAATCCAAAACTAACGGCGACTGCCGAGAGATACGTCATCCTTCGTCGGTCGCCACTGTCATGCCGGCCAGCGTACATGCCTCTTCAAGTTACGCTTGAAGGACCCCATATTATAGGAGGGAGGGAACACACTAGCCGGGAGATTGTTCCACAGCTTCACGGTACGGCAGAGATAGGATGTTGCAAACTTTTTAGTTCGTGCCCAGATAGGGTTTACCGGTAAAACTGTGGCTCCGTAGACCAGTGCGCATGGTTCGGTTGTGGAAAGGAGAGGAAGGAATTAAATTGAACAACTCTGCAGAACATTCGCCATGATACAGACGGTTTTTGTATTCAAGCTCGGGATAACTATTGTTACCAACACCCAACAACGTAGTTATAATGACTAGTCATTTTCTTTGTCTAATTAATAACACCCCTGTCTGATCAATTGACAACAGGCATAGACGTTAACAAATGATAGAAGAAAGAAAAAATTCACAAATAATTACCGTAACTCACTTTAAATAATATTTATATATTGTTTTAGAAGCGAAGTAGTGTATAAAAAAGTTTTTGGTTTTTGGTTAAATTTGAATAATGACATGGTAATTATATGACTACAGGAGTATATATTCTATGTCGTGACAGTAATAATTTTAAATAGTAACTATGTATTGTATTAGAAGCGAAATTGCGTTTTTTTTTTATTTATTTTGAATAATGAGATGGTACTTATATGATTAGAAGGTTATTCAATGTTGTGACAAAATCAGTGCCACAATTTTAGTTAATGTTACTCATCTAGTTTAATCTGATATATTTGTAACTAGCTGGTGCTTAATATCTTATTCTCACGGATATGATTTTATTGTTGGAAACTTAGTGTTTTGATTTTGATTTTTTGAGCGTTGTTTTTCATTATTTAAGTCGACCCTGACAAATTTCAAATTACTGTATAATCCCTATGAAAAAGCTTAACCCTTTGGCTTCTATTGCGCCATCAACTATGGTATTTATATACCTATGCACTGGGCATTAGCATCACAAAGTTTTTTTTGCTGCCAGTTTAAGCTATTATGGTTGTTGGAACGCAAGGGGTTAATAATATATTACACAGATATTACTATAAAATGTACGTCTCTTTCCGATTTACATGTTGTGTTTTTGCATCATGCAATTTTAATTGTATGATTCAAAAATGAACACATGTATAGCTTAGCATAGTTTAGCTAGGTCAGATCGGGTTATTTCCGGTAACAGTCCAAGCCGAGGTGTGCCGTGCACCCTTGAGCATGATACTTAAACAAAATCGGCTGAGTGCCTTAGACGCTCGCCTTAGAAGTCCGGTAAAGCTGTGAAGGCCTAGTAAGGCCAATAGCGTAGTCAGTTCGAAAAAAAAACTCTGAAATGTAATCTATTCAAAACCAGTTTAGCCGTTTCTGAAGTTATATGGACAAATGACATTTCAAGTTTATGTATATGTAAAACAATTTTATTTTAAAAAGTGTGATTTATTTGCGTAATGTATTCTTTGGTTTACGTAAAACCTAATTTATTTCATGTTTTCTTTAAAAAAAATATGTTTTTTTTATCAAATCAAACACTTAAAACTTGCCTGCTAATAGGTATAGAAGCTAAAAAATACTTAGCCATTACTTATATAGTATATAACTTATATAATAAAAACGGGTTTTTTAAAAAACATCCTCTGAACGAAATTAAAAATGGATAATTACAGAGATAAATATCAACATCATCAGCCTGTAGGAGACCCACTACAGGGTCATAGGCCTCTTCCCGAAGAAAGGTATGAGCGTAATCATCACGTCAGCCCACGACATATTGGCGATTTCAAACTCTGAGAAACCCACAGTTCTATATTTTTCCCACATACAGTAAGTAGTACTACAAGAACATTTCTCAGGTTCAGGTTTTCTCAAGATGTTTTCATTCACCGTCAGTCGCTAGTGTTACCAATTTTAATTATTGGATGTACGCGAATTCCGAAATATTCGTTGGTACATTTTTTTTTATATCAAAGGAGGCAAACGGACTTGTGGGTCACGTGATGTTAAGTGGTCACCACCCTCCATAGACACTAGCGACATCAGGGACGTCGCAAGTGTGTTGCCAGCCTGTATATGGGAGAAGGGGGAGGGGAAGGAAAGGGAAAGCAGGAAAGAGGAAAGGACGTGGGCCTTCGGCTCTCTCACCGACCGAACGAAACACAACAATGCAAGCACTGTTATTTCACGTCGGTTATCGGTGAGAGGGGTGGTACTACCCCAGAGGAGCCGACCCATTCATGCTGAAACCAAAAATAGCTTCAGCGGGGCTCTACCAGGTGGTTTTGTAGGTACAAAACCATGACAAAAAACATGCCGGGGTTCGAACCTGCGAACATCGAAATATTATTCCACCGGTCAAAGCACTAGGCCACCACGATAAAAAATGTAAGGAGATATGAAGATAGATACGTCTAGCTCCCTTACTCTTCACGAGAAATATGCTTAATAGCGGTACGTAATAATGGTCGTTTTGACATATTACAATAGTGACGTTAAATCTCGATCTATCTTCGAAAAATATATTAGGAAATGTTGCTTTGTTTTGCATTAAGCATTGACGCGAGTTTGCTGTTGGTGGTAGTTGTGCCAGTCAGTGATTCTATGTACATATATTATCGCATATAGGATATAAATATATTATTTAAAATTTTGAAAAATATAAATGTTGAACTGTGTTGCAAATAAGTACACTAATAATCATAATCCAGTAAGGATTTTGTTCAACGGCGTGGCTCAATTTTTTGTTACTAAAAACGTGAAAAGATTTATATAGATCATATTATACAGTTATAAATATATATAAATTAGAAATCATTATACTAATTTAATTTTGTGTTCTTTAATTTCGTTCAATAATACTAAATTAATACATTCGATTAATTTTAGGGCTTATGGCACGGGCATGTCACTATTTAAAATAAAGAACAGCAATTTTCTCCTTCTTTTTTATTTCTTCGGTATAGCCTTCGTCTATGTAGGCAATTCCGCTTTTGCCAAGTGTATTTGTCACACTCGACATTGGCGAAATTGCTTACATAGGTAGAGGCCATACCGAAAAATAAAAAAAATACTTTTAAATATTCGGTGTAACAACGTAGAATGATCTAAAATAGCAATATGTCACTATAGGTAAATCACTAAAGAGTGGTAGATACTGTGCTTTGAGTCCCACATAGATAATATGCAATACTATATTGGAAATATACGTTTTTACATATAAAAATAAGATTATAATAAGTTGTATTTACGTTATACATATATAAACAGACCCGGCGGACGTTGTTGCGCCTTGATAATAAAAAAAACCTTGACGAATTATATACTTACTTAAACCTTCCTCATGAATGTCTTTATCTACTGATGAAAACCGCATGAAAATACCTATTTACGTACATATATATAGCATAATTATATAATATTATAAAGATATATAACATTACAGCTTAATATTATTACGATAAATGAAGACTGTTCCTTTGAATGTAATTATAAATTTATATAACATTTCATGAACGGACAAATGTCAAAACGGCCATCATAGCGTACCGCTACGTTAATGGAAATCATGGCGCGAATGTTACAACTTCCCTGACACTCGCGGCTTTATTGCGCGTCTAGATATAATACTCGCAAGTCATCGAACGACAAGGAATGATTTCACGAATTGTGTAATATTTTGTATAAATAACTCTTTCGGTGTTCTCAGTTCGGCTGTCAATCAACTTGCCGCATGTGTATAGATTCGCGATGGATCTTCTACATGATAATTGGACATGTGACTTGTAAATATTTATCGGCGTGTCCAATTTTGGTTACCGAAATATTGTTATTACCATATTTTTTTACTGTAGTGACGCTTAGTTTTGCTTAGAGCGCTTAGAAAGTTATGTTTTTGTATAAATTTAAAGAAAGATACTTATCAATTTTTTTTTTCTCTGTGAAATAATTTAAGAGTTTTTATCACTATCACTATATATTATAAATAAAACAAAGTCCTCTACCCCGTCTGTTTCTCTGTCTGTCTGTTGGCGATAAACTCAAAACCTGCTGAACGTATTTTCATGCGGTTTTCATCAGTAGATAAAGTGATTCATGAGGAAGGTTTAAGTATATAATTAGTCAAGGTTTTTTTTTATTATCAGAGCGGAACAACGTCCGCCGGGTTTTTTCTTATTTCTTATAATCTTCTTTTTATATATAACTTTCTTTTGTATGTCACTGAACTCCTCTTAAACGACTGGGCCGATTTTGATAAAAAATTGTGTGCGTATTCCAGTGGACCCGAGAATGGTTTAGATTCATTTGGACCCATTAGGTGGAGTTGCGGTACAGTTTTAGGATTTTTTTATTACCAAAGCAGGACAACGTCCGCCGGGATCGCTAGTGTAAATATAAAATTGAAGAATGCAAACAGATTGTAATGATCAAATATTAGCTTTTTATTATTTAAACAAAACCTACTTTTTTATTTGTTATCCGTATGTTTATTCCGGCTAATGTACGTAACGGCTGATTCGATTTTGACGTAACTTTCACTAATGTTATAAGAAGTAACTTGGGCTACTTTTATTTAAAAAAAAAAAACGGTTCTGCGCAATATAATAAACTAAATTCTACATATACATTGTTTTGCATCCAGAAAAAAGTGTTATTGGTTCTGACGGATATATCAAATTTTCATTACAACAAGCTAAGCCGAGATCAAAAGTTAGTATGTATATAAGAATGGATAGGCGTATAACATTTCGATAACCTTTTGGCATCGTTTGACGAGTAGTCCGGTGAAGTTGTTAAACCTTGCTAGGCCAATAGCGTAGTTCGAGAAAATAACTAAAATAAAAAAAAAATCGTTTAACGAATCACTATTAAATTTGACACAACTAAATATTTTTTTATAGAGAACAAAATATTTTTAATATAATTCGTTCGTAGATGGCACTTTTGTGTATTGGATGTTATTTTATTTCATTTATTTATTACATTACACTACATTTTACACTACACTACATTACATTACATTTATTACATTTATTTCATATATTTTAAGGAGGACGAAATCACGAAGAGTTGCTGCTCTTTTTTATTATATACTAGCCTCTGCCCGCTACTTCGTTCGCGTGGAATAGGTACTTTGGGCTAACGGTAACCACTCAGCGGAAGCTATCAAGAGGAAAAAGACCCCGATTTTTAAACATTCTTCATTGGTGCTCCGCTCCTATTGGTCTTAGCGTGATGATATATAGCCTATAACAATTCTTGATAAATAGGCTATATAACATCGAAATAATTATTCAAATCGGAATAGTATTACCCCCTACAACGTCAGACTCACAAACTTTACCTCTTTACAATATTATTACGTACAGGTGATTAAAAAGATATATTTATGCCATTGTACGAGAATCAAACAAAAACAACTGGGAAGATTTCGATATATATTTTTTTTTAATTTGCTTCTTAGGCACTTGGTATTTATCTATACATATAATAAAAATGAAGTGTCTGTATGTAACAGCGAAATAAAAAACTTTCACTGATTGGATATGCACGTATATACACGCTACTGATAACAAAAATGCAATTTTTAAAATTTTTGTAGGTCTGTCTGTCTGTTTGTTCCGGGTAATCTCCGAAACGGCTGGACCGGTTTTGACGGGAATTTCACTAGCAGATAGCTGAAATTACTGCGGGTATCATAGGCTACTCTAAATTAGACTAAGTGTTAACCGCAGCTTCGTCTGCAATACTATCTCCAAAACGGATTGACCGATTTTCACAGAACTTTCACCAACAGATAACGGATACCATAACAAGTAATTTAGTATATTTTAATTTAGACTAGCTGTTAACTGTGGCTTCGCCCACAGTACTATCTCTATAACGGTTAAACTGATCTTCAAGAAACTTTCATTGGCAGTAAAAAAAGTATAAAAAGTAATTCAAGTAATTCTAGTTCATACTAGCTGTTAATAGTGGTTTCACCCGCAGTGCTATCTCCGTAACGGTTGGACCAATCTTTACGAGACTTTTTCTGGCAGATAGCTGACTTTATAAAAGTAATTTAGGTAATTTTAGTTTATAATAGCTGTTAACCGTGTTTTCGCTCACAAAACTTTCTCCAAAACTGTTAGACAGATGTTTACGGGACTTTCATTGGTAGACAGCGAACCTTATAAATAGTAATCGAGGTTGTTCTATTTCAGACTAGCTGTTACCCACGACTTTGTCCGTATGAGATTTAGCAAAAATATGTTGTTCACTGCAAACATGTGCGTATTTACCGCGCTTTAGTATATAAAATTTTATATCTTGATTTATATATATGCAAGATTCAAGACGTCAACACATTCATAGTTTACAATTTAATATAATAATAATTATTACCAATTTTGAATATAGAAGAGGTATTTCTAATAAGATATTAGATCATAAACTTATTGACAATATTGGCACATTATATCATTATCTATTTTGTGATTAAGTAATAGTACCTGGGCGACCGAGCCTAGCTCGGTTGTTTAAAAAACATTTTTGATTGATATCTTAGTAAAAAAAAGTTTTCTATGAATAAAATCTAGCTAGATCAATTTATCGTCCCCGAAACTACCTAAATACTAAATTTCACGGAAATAGAAGACGCCATTTCCGAGATCATGAATATATACAAATATAAAAATATACAAGAATCGCTCGTTTAAAGGTATAAGATAAGTGATTCTTTCATTAGTTCTTTGTACAGTGTAAGTGTACACTGAGGTAGTTATATGGTTGGTTAATGTTCCAAATATGTTGGTTATGATAATCCTCATTAATTACACTGTTAGTTTCTATATATATCTAATGTACTTACAATAGTTTTTAAAGAAAATTTCTATAATTGTACATAGTTTCATAATTTAATATTTTTTTAATACTATTAAAAAAACGCGTGCCGAGCTGCGGGTACAGCTAGTTTAAAATAATATCACGATTTCTTCATTTGCCCTTGAGATCAATTCTCTCTCTAGTTTATCGTCTTTATATCTCATATCTTTATTTCACATCAGGTGAGTGGTCGAAACGCTAAAATGTATAAAGTTTTAAAAATATTAATTTGAAGTACCAGTGCCGTTATATACCGCTATAGTATGTGAGGTTGTACGTTTGAAAAATATTTAAAAATAATAATTATTTACAGTACTTGTGGCAACCCTACGCTCTCTCACCTGTTCCGCGAACATTCGTGATGTACCCATTCGATCTCATTATCGATATTGCAAGCGCTAATTATGTTTCGCATACGTTTATCGATAACTAATAACTCTTTCGCATATTTAGCGAATGATCATGTGATGATTTACATTCGTTGATGTATAATTAGCGAGTTATGATTTTTTAATTATATGATTTTAGTGAATTTTAATTGGAGTATTTGCTTGATAGCATAATGAAGGTCAAATAACGGTCACCGTTGACATGCCTGGTTACAAATACTATTATAAATTAGAAAATAGTTACTACATCATGTAATTATATTTTTCCACTCTGTTTTTGTCATTTCCGATGTTCAGGGTATATTAGGAAGAGGATAGCTTGCCATAGGACCCAAGATAAGTTTTCATATTCTTGTTTGGGGCATAGTTATCTTTTAGATTGATTATATATCTAATAATTAAATACGTCATTATTGACACCATATTCACCTATCTAATAATTTAAACGAGTATGTGAGTTTGTTCGTTTATTTTTTATTTTTATATATATTTGCGATGAATAGAGTGGAAGGAATAGGTCAATGCTACATTAACACGAACGCAAAAATCAGTACAATATAAAAGTAAAGAAAGTTTTAAGATTAATAGTTGATTTAATAAAGGACATTCGTCTTTCCATATCACTTACAAACGAAAAACAAACAATACAACGTCCTTATTTACCTACGAGTACAATAACTTGTTAACTGGGGTCGCATCACATGACTTATTATCTTAAGAATAATTTACTTGAGAAACCGATAAGATTTATTCAAAGTCCTAAGTGTCTACGCACCGTTCTTGTGTGATTTGATTTAAATTGTTACTTTACTAATAAATTAATTTAAAAAAATTATGATGTACTTTATGACCTTCAAAGTTCTTTTTTTATATCATAGGAGGCAAACGAATATTTGGGTCACCTGATGTTAAGTGATCACCACCGTCCATAGACAACAGCAACATCAGAGGAATCGCAAGTGCGTTGCCAGCCTGTGTTGGTGTGGAAGAGGTGAGGGGGAAGGGAAAGAAAAGGAATGGAGAGGGAGGGAGGTAGGCCTCCACTGTTACCTCACGTCAGTTTTTCTGTGTTAGGGTGGTACTGCCCCGGACGAGCTGACCCATTCATGCTGAAACTTAATTATAGCATCAGCGTAGCTCTACCACCTACAATTATATCAACCTATATATACCTTCAAGTATTATTCTTGTTTTATAAATTACAATACTTTAAATGACTGTTTTTGAACTTTTATTGATAACATATCTGTAACGAAGTTAGTACCAATTCTAATTTCTAAGCTCTAATACCAATCAACTATTAATTTGAAATTAAATATGCGTTCGTAAATACTTCTCGATGGATTCTACTATCTACACATGAAATCTAGTGCCCTTTCCTAGCTAAGATTGTTACCAGCTAACATAAGTTTAATGTATGTTTAAAAGATGGCTTGTATGACATACAAAATCAATTAAGGAGGAATGTGGAACCTTATAACTTTGCTCTACAGTAAGATATGGATGGATGATAGGTTAGTAGCTTTGGGGGTCATGATGAGTCAGAAATATAATATTAAACTACGTTTGTTGGTTTTTCAAATGACACTAAAATATGTGAAGGGCAGTAGACTATCTTCGTTTGTAATGAAACTTACTCTGCTAACCTGACTTTAAATCATTTTAAGAATAACTTATTTATCAAAATGACCTTATTTTGTAAGTGGTTACACCATTATAAACACACTTCACTAGAAAATTGCATATTTGGATCAAGTTCAATTGAAAACACTTAAACTAGATAGATCATTTACTGAGTGTTTAACGAATATTATAAATTAATTAGGCAGCGAAATGGTCTAAAATAAAGAACATTGATTAATTGCAATTGTTATAAGGAAACAGGCGATATTTATTTTATTTATTTATTTATTTAACATATAGAATCAACAACAGTAACATAACATAAAAAACTAAAAAACATACATGCGAATACTTAAATTATTTATGTCACTATTTACAGTTGACTACAGCATTTATGAATAAAAGATACGATGCGGAAGACAATAAAAGTAAAAGAAACAATTATGAAAAAAAAAAAATTAGGAAGATAATAAAATAAAACAATTCGATAATCTATAACTTAAAAATTAAGGAAAAAAGATCCTGCAGAAATTAATTAAATAAAAAACTAATTTTAGATCTGAAATTAGATAGGGAATTACTGAATAAGTCTATGGTGTGATCTTTTTTAACAAGGTCGTTATATTGTCGAGAAAGTCTGGGAACGATGGAGAAATGACCTAAATTGGTTCTGTAGCTTTTGTGACCAAATAAAGAGACAGGAAATCTAGGTAATCTGGAAGGCACATTAATATTAAATCGATTCAAAAGTTCTGAATTATCAATGTGGTTATTGAAAAGTTTGTATAAGAAGGTCATGTTCAGCATAATTCTTCTATTGTAAAAAGATTTCAGTTTAACTTCTTTCAGTCTATCATTATACGGAGCAAATTTTATAGAACCTGACAAACAAGCTATAGTAAAACGTCTTTGAATATTTTCGATACGGTCTATGTAAAGTTGATAATGAGGGCACCAGATAGTGCTACAATATTCAAGGTGGCTTCTTACAAGCGTGCTGTATAGAAATATCTTGATGGATTTGTTTCTAAAAAGCCTACTGTTTCTAAGAATGAAACCTAAAATTTTACGTGAAGATAAACAAATGTTATTAATATGAATATCAAACTTTGAATGATTGTCGAAGATGACACCAAGGTCCCTAATATATGTAACTTCTTGAATAGGAATGTGGTTAATGTGATAGCTCAACGGTATTATGTTTTTCTTCCTGCTAAATTTTATGTGATAACATTTGTTTATGTTTAAAGCCATACCATTTATTTCACACCAAACAAGTAATCTGTTAATGTCAAATTGTAACAAGTTAACGTCATTAATAGTGTGTATTTTACGTGCAATCTTGAGATCGTCAGCAAACATGAAACATAAAGAGTTACCTATACACTGAGTTATATCATTAATAAAGATAATGAACAGAAGCGGGCCAAAAATAGACCCTTGACACCAGAGATTATGTTAAATGAATCAGGTTGAAAACCGTCAATGACAACAACTGATAGACGATTAGTAAGATATGAAGAAAACCACTGTAACAGTGTGCCACCAATTCCATAAGAAGATAGTTTCTTAATAAGTAAATTATGATTAATTCTATCAAAAGCCTTCGAAAAGTAGGTGTAAATAGCATCAACTTGAACACCAGAATCAACAGAATCAGTTAAATAGGCTACATAGTTGGAAAGATTACTATTAGTAGATCTTGCCTTCAAAAAACCATGTTGGTGAGGAGAAATGTAAATTTTGATGTGATTACTTATATGAGGATATAATAACTTTTCAAAAACTTTTCCCAATACAGACAGTATAGAAATGGGTCTGTAATTTACAACAGAATGGATGTCGCCTTTTTAAAAATAGGTAATAAATTACCTTTTTCACTTCAAGGGAAAGATACCCGTATTAAGTGAAGTGTTGTATATTATTGTTATAGGAAAACTAAGGGAAATAGCACAGTTCTTAATAAAGAATGGTGGTAGACTGTCAGGTCTTGGCCCCTTATGTATGTCAATATTATTCAAAGCCTTCAGGACTTCATCTTGTGTAAAAGATATTTTGTTAAATGAACTACAATGGAAAGCTGGGAAGGTGTGAAGTTCCACAGAAGAAGAGTTAGTACAAGGTTGAGTCGAGTTAGTACAGAGGTTAATATCCGATAATGAGAAATGCTTAGCGAATAGGTTACAAACATCATAGACCACTGGAAGCAGTTTCAGCTTCTAAGGTCATAGAACTAGGATAATTACTAGTTCTTTTACGCATATTTTTAATATAGGTCCAAAAGTATTTAGGATTTTTAATAAGGTAAGCTCTGCTTTATCAATGTAAGATTTAAAGTCAGATTTGATGAGTTTATCACTCTCAGCTCTCAGTGATTCAAAATCTAATTTATCAAGAGGATTGTTATACTTTTTGATTTTTGAACGCAATTTATACTTCTTTTTTAAAAATAATGTTAGCGAGCGGGAAAACCAGATAGGGTATCGCTTGCGAGGATATGAAGTTTTTGGAGTGTGTTTATCAAGAATTTCAAACAATATATTATAGAAGTTATCAACCATGTCATCAATACTATGCTTGTCAGATAATACTTGTGTCCAAACAATATTATTCAAATCGAAATTAATATTATTATAATTAGCTTTAAAGAAATTCAAACGGGTTATGACATTAGGTTGAAGATTAATAGTTGTATATTTGTATAAAGTAATAAGTAGTGGAGGGTGGTGTGCATCAATATTGCTAATAGGGTGACTGCATTTATTAACAGTAAGAGATGATATATTGGAAAGCACTAAATCTAAACTTTTATTATTCAGATTTTGAACGCCATTGTATTGAACTAGATCATTCTCTGAACAAAAGTCAATCAAAGATGTAGCCAAACAGTTGTTAACATAGAGACTAGGATGGGTATTCAATTGTAACCAATTAATATCACTAATATTAAAATCACCAATAATTAAGACTTCAGAAAAATTTTCAAACATAGTATTAGCACTAGTAACAAAAGTCTCAAGCATACCTTGATTAACAGGAGGTGGAATGTATACTGCGCATATACAAAGCTGTAGACGACGTCCATCTATGGCAATATCCAATTTTACCCATAGATCTTCACAGCGACTTTCACATGTATGTAACCTAGTTGCACACAGAGCATTTGACACAGCTATTAAAACTCCACCGCCCTCTTTATCACTATGGAAGCCACTGGACGACCTGTCACGTCTGAAAACTGTGTATCTGTTGTCAAAGATCTCACCATCATACACACTATCATTAAGCCAAGTTTCAGTAAGAACATAAATATCGTAATCGTCATTTAAAATATTGTTTTTAACTTCATGAGTTTTACTACGAAGGCCTCTGACATTCTGGTAGTAAATGTTTAATATATCGAATGTTAAAAATTAAAAACTAATGCTAGAGCAAAACCACGAGCAATAATGAAGGAAAGAAAAATAGAATACAATGAACTAGCTTATAAAAGTCTATCAAGAGTCTCTTTATCGCGAACAAATATATGGTCAGATGATTCCGTCTTACGAAGAAAAATACGTCCATTTTTGATCCACACAAATTTATATCCATTGTCTTTTGCTTTGATTCTGGCTTAGCATGAAGAGATTTCATATTAGGTGTCAAATGTTCAACTACATATATAGGTTTTTTATCGCCACCAATACCTATGTGACTAGAGTTGAGTTTATCTTTAGAATTCGATTTATTAAATCTAATAACACCAGCCATGACAGTATCGCGTAAATATATGTAATTATATCTGATATAATATACGAATATCCATCTTCAACAGTTTCCAGTAAGTTAATCTTATTATTACACACAAAAAACTAGCTTATTTGTTGCCAGGAGTAAAAAAATTTAATGATTCCCATTGTCTATTTTTGACTATTTATTTTATTATGTTTTATTATAATTAAATTAAACATGAATAAAATTAAAGTGTCTGTTATTTACTCGAATTGATTTCTGAAAACGATAAATCAATTTTGATAATATTTTCTGAAGGAGAAAAATGACAAGAGCACTTTTCCTAGTATTGTTCTTAAGTTAGTCCTAAGCTCGACATACTTGAGTTAACAATGAAAATTAATATGTATCTATTAAGTAATTGTTACAAAAATAATTATACATTTATTTATTTATTCGAAGGAATATCAACAGCTTTTAATATACAATTCAGAATGTAATAAAAAATAATAAGATAATCACTAGTTAACAAGGAAGTAGTAAATTATTAAGTGCTACATGAATAATAATTGTAAAGCAAAGTGAAAAGTTACTTATTAGGCACCCGTGCCAAAGAATGATTTGGTTATCGGTTTGTTTTGTTGGATTAATTGGAGTATTAAAAAGATCTAGATTTAATTCTTTACTAAGTTTATTATAATTACGACTAGTTCGCAAAATATAACATATAGTAAAAATAGAATGGCAAAATTGTTACGGGCGTTGTCTGATTTAGCGATTGTATGTATCATCATATCTTCCAGTTGATCTTATCGTGGTTTGTCTTGACTCGGGGTCAGAACATTCCACACTACTTTTGTAGTCTGTATATATAATTATTATGTTATCGAATATGATTTTTTTTTGTTTATTTATACAAATATGGCTGTTTTACCGTAATTATATAAATTAAAAATAACTCACTCAACGAGATACAATACATAGCCTAAATTGCTGGGGCTAGAACCGTGGAAATTTGTATGCATTCCTTGCTTGTTCCTTTTACCTACCAGGTAAGTATTCAGTTAATTATCAACCCCTAATATGGTGAAAAAGGGAATGGAAGTTTGTATGTAAATCCGTGATTTTTGAGCTTAGATAAAATATGTATTAAGCAATTTAGTTGAA
Organism: Antheraea mylitta; assembly: GCA_014332785.1. NCBI lineage: Eukaryota > Metazoa > Arthropoda > Insecta > Lepidoptera > Saturniidae > Antheraea > Antheraea mylitta. The sequence goes on along the minus strand of JACEII010000145.1, from coordinate 350,905 downwards.
AATTAACAAAAGATTCGTCCTTTATAGAGATACAAATACAAACGAAGTCGCGGGTGTCTGCTAGCGTATGATAAAACATGAATATTTTTGTGGTAATAACAATACTACTGACAATGATATTTTCAGGTCGTTATTTTCTTGTCCATTGTCATTTATTCTGTCAAATTGTACTTAAATTCAAGGCGAATGCTTGGTTTATCGATAAATTTATGCAAATCCAATAATCCCTATCAAGATGTCGCAATAAACTAATTTCAAATAGGGTTGCCAATCTTATTATCTTTTTGTTTTCAAATATACGAATATATTTAGTTTCTAAAATCCTTTACAAAAAAAGCCTTAACTCTGGCACCAAATTAGACAGTGCCTGTGTCACGAAAACCTAATTTGTGATTGTAAATTGACTTAATTGATCTTTGCAGATGATTTTAAATATCTTATCGAAAAATATATTCAAGTTTATTATAATGAAAATAGTGTTTCGAAAGTTTTCTGATTATTTTTTCATCATTATCATCAGCGTGTAAAAGACCCATAGCTGGACCAAGGCCTTTTCCTGAAGAAAGGTATGGGTGTAATCACCACGACGTATTGGCGATATTTTAAACTCTGAGAAATCCACAATTTTATATTTTCCCACATACGATGGTGCTATAGAAACGTTTCTCTGGTTCAGGTTTCCTCAGAATGTTTTCCTTCATCGTCAGACGATAGTGTTACTATTCTAAATTAGTCGACGCACGCGAATACCATAAAATTCTTTGGTACATGCAACGGACATCGGAATGGTATTCCACCGGTCAAAGTATTGTACCAACACGCTTACGGAAATTAGTTCCTCTACTCTTGACTTTAACCAAGGTAAATAGACAGGAAACTGCTCTCGTAACTGGAGTCATCGTGACGAAGCCGGACACTGTAATCATTACGTTCGTCATCACACGAGATTCGAGAGGTTAATGTCAATATTACAGGAAATATGTAATATTACGCCTTTACGGCAGTGGTCGGCAAATTCATCATCCAAACGTGTCAAATGTAAACAATACAAAATTGAAATATATTTCAAAAGTTTTTAATCTAACATTAAGCTTTGTGTATTTATTTGTTATAGAAATAATTAGGATTAAATGTACACTCTATAGCTTCCTTTGCTTAATGTCTTTTTTGCGAAGGACTAGACGTGCTTTTGTTGCTTTCTATGTACATGTTTTCTGTTGGTTTATGTTCCGAAAATATTTACTCGTTTCTTACAAGGCAAATTAATACATACTATTATATTCCGTGTCTGCATTAAACATTATGTGGAAGAGTTGCAACTAAGGAGTGAAAGAGCCACATGCGGATCAATGGATCAACGGATCGTGGGAATTTACTTTTTTTTTATTATAACTCTATTTTTTTTTAATGTACAACAGGTAGGCGCTTGGTCACAATCTCACCTGATGGTAAGTGACGATGAGGCCGACGATGTATCGCGCTTACCCACTAGATGCTTGTTCACTCTACTCTTGAAGACTCCCAAGTTATAAGATGACGGAAAGACAGACGCCGGGAGTGAATTCCACTCCTTAGCCGTACGTATAATGAATGTGGATGCAATTCGCTTCGTACGAATTATGGAAGTATCAACCATGTAAGTGTGGAAACCCTCACGGCGTCTATTCGTTCTCTGATGGAATGGAGACGGTGGAATTATATTGTGTAATTCCTCTGCATACTCTCCAAAGTGTAACCTATAAAACAATGAGAGACAAGCTACTAGTTGAAACTACCTCTGTTTGTTCTCCATCGATAGATATATAACCCGAATCATACTCTAAAAAGGCTTCTGTATTCTTGCAATAATCTGATCAAAATCTATTCATACATTGATATAGGCAATTAGCATGGACAAATAATACATTCTTTAATTTCAATGATGATTTTGATAAAATAAAGCCAATGTTTTTCCAAGCTATGCTTAGATTACATGTGAATTTCATAGGAAAATTCATCAATTACTTTTAGAAATTAACAATTTAAAACAAAGTTTCTAACAAAATTCTTATTATATTCTGTTATACACTCAAAATTACACGCAATCAATTTTTGGGTTGATATTTCCAATGTTTACGACAGTTCTACAGTTTTATTGTAGTATAGAATTAATTCTTTGTAGCTATAATTCATTATTATAGCAGTTTTAATAAACTATACTTTGAGAACGCCTCTTATTGTGATTTCACGGCAACGGAGAGCTAGACAAGAACAGATAGCTCACTTTTAAATACAACACTTGTATACAACACTCTTAATATAGAACAGTCAATTAAGCGTTAATAAGATGCTATAACTGAGGAATCGATTGAAACAGCTGGAGTGTTAGCTTTGTTCCCTATTTATACCATAATACAGTATTTTTAATGAACCTTTACTACTCTGCTGTCTTCTCTACTACTACTATTACCCTCTACTACTACTACTACTACCCTCTACTACTACTACTATTACCCTCTACTACTACTACTACTACCCTCTACTATACTTCTTCTTCTTACCCTTATCCCACCTGAGTAGGGTCGGTACAATATATTTGTCATGTTGTGATGTATGATTTGGCTTAATTTTTACGATCGGCCGCCTGCCTGTCATCAACCCTCCTTGGGATTATTTTGTTGTACCACTATATGTTTCTATAGGATCTTTTAGCTACACAAATTTTCTGTAGGCTAGTTTAGACTGTTTCCGACGACTGTATTTTCGTCTTATTTTCAGTTGTCGCGGTTTCAGAGTTATTACAGTACTTTCAACTACATACGTTATTGTGGCACTGATTTCGTACAAATTTTTCGGATTAATTACTCACTGGTTTTTGTTCAACATTGGTGACTGTCATAACAATATCGGCTTGCACGGCTTGGGAATTTTGTATCACGTAAACTGGTGTTTATTGACTAAAGTTAATAAAGTTGATATCTTTCGGTGTATTAATATAAAATTAAATACAATAAACCATTATAATAACATAAAATATGAAAACTATAAAAGAAAATAAATGCAAATAAAATGACATGACAATGACATTTCTACTATACTATAGGAAAAAATGTGATCGTGCTGGTGCCTGCGCAGGTTCTTTCTTAATGCCGTATTATTGTCCTAGCAAAATGTGGATGCGAATATCATAATTAAACTGCTGAAGTTCCAATATATACATATTGATAAAATTAAAGGGTTTGTTATTTATCCGAGCTTACTCAGAAGCGTTTGAATTGATTTTGACAGGATTTACTATTAGATGGATAATTTTTCAGAGTATTATACTATAATCTTGTGAACATATTCTTTTCTCTTGTAAAATGTTTTTTTGATTGTTTTTTACTGTATGGATAAGGGTGGCGTGTTTTGTTTGAAACAAAACCTTGAAGAATAAAGAGAAAAAAAGTATTGCATAGATTTTCATAGGAGTTAACAGACTTTATACAAATTTAATGAGATAAAATTGTCATTATACCTTGGAAATAAAGCGCTTCCTATGCATGGGTTAGAATGGAAACTGGACTTGAAATGTGGATGTTAATTTTAGCTTTTTTTTCGATCTGACTACGGTTTTGACCTAGCAAGTTCTTAACAGCTTCACCGGATTACGGCCTTTTTAGCTTTAAATGTTACTATCTTTGAATAAGATTGTCATTAGGTTTTTTAATACTAATTCGGTAAAATGACTACGCAGTACCTAATAGATAGTACGGTGCAGTCCAAATAATGGCGTCTCTCGATGTTAAATAGCAGCGGCAGTCGTCGCTATCATGCCAACCTGCAAAAGTGGCGTGAAAAGGCCTTTACGCCCTATTTGAAGGTCAAGATGTAGTAACAGGAAGGTAATACACTGGCTGGGAGGCGATTCCAAATGTATTCAATCTCACACCTTTAGCATAGGCAAAATGTATGGTGCACCTCTTCGCTGTTTTTCTAATCTAATTTCAATAATCGCGTCATACTTGCGCGACATACCGAAAAATAATTATATCCCACAATTGTCTATTTTGATTTGTATATTTTTATTATAAGACAAAAGATTTAAACCCTTAAGTGATCTACTCTCTCTGAGCTGTGGCACAAGTGTTGTCAATTGAAATTTACCTCATCAGACAGTATTTCCTCCGCCTCCCACTGGATTGCGATCCCGTGACTGCACAATTGTATAATGAGCTCGCCTGAATTGTCCCAGTGTTGGGTTCTTCGTCCCTTAACGTTATGCTTTGAGTTGCGGATTCACTTAAATTATGTTAATTGAGCGACCGCTTACCGTATGTGAGATGTGTGAGAATTGTGAAACATAAGATGTGTGTTTCAACTCGGATAGCACAATTTTGTTACTAATTCACACGCTTTTTATTAGAATTAAGGAAATTACTAAGATGCTTGGCGTATTCAGTTAATGGCTACACCTGAGAATCAAGGTACAATGACTCAACTCAATTTCCAGGTCGGAGCGTTGCAAGATAAATAGCTACATAATTAGTAGTGGTAGAGCCACGCTGAAGCTATTACTAGTTTTAGCATGAATTGGGTCGGCTCGCTCGGGGTAGTACCACCCTCTCACAGAAAATCGACGTGAAATAACAGTGCTTGTATTGCCGCGTTTCGTTCGGTCAGTGTGAGCGCCGAAGACCAGTGTCTCGCTTCATCCCCCCTCCTCTCTCCCATCCATACCCCCTCCCTCCAAACACAGGCTGGCAACACATTTGAAACCCCCTTGATATTGCTGGTGTCTATGGATGGCGGTGACCACTTAAATCAGGTGCATGATTGTCAGTTACCTACATATGTTTAGAAAGAAGGATAGCCCGGTCTGCATGTGTGACGGCTAAACTCAACAGACATTACCTATTGCTAATATGCACCGTATTCGGTAGAATCAGATAAGACTTTGAACAAGAACTAGATTACCGATTTAAAAAAGAAAACTTGAAGGAAATAGTGAAAGGCAACTTACTAATTGAAAACTTTCAGATATATTGCATTAAAATAATAAAACATTCTAACATTTATTACAGCTAAAATTCAACCAAGATAAAACTAAATAGACCTATATAAAATATACCTATATAAATCTATACAAAAATATTCAATTAAAATAAATCTTTGTCAATAATAAACCTAGACCAAATAAAGACTCTGCTTACCCGTGGCAGAGGAACCCTAACGACTGGGAATCAAATTCCCCAGTCACAACTAAAAAAAACATCAGGTGCATAACATGATGTAAAAAAGGTGCTGGTGCTACCACAGTTATGGCTGATCATTTTATCTTTTTTTGCTACAATGACCGAATTTACTAAGTACATATTTCATGTTTACACTTGAAAATCAATTAGGCTTTCATTGTGGTGCTAGTTGCCAAACTCAACTTCCAGGTCTGAGCGTTGCAACGGAAATATCTGATGTTACCACAGTCATAACTGATCATTTTATCTCTTTCCATTGTACCGTCTAAAGGTGAGACCTCAAGTTCACCTCCAAGACTGAATTTGAACGTGCGACTTTTGTAATAAAGTACTAATGTAAAAACAAAGACCAAATGTCCAGTCGACACATTATAAATCATCACATAACGATGCAAAGATCAATGGAATCGAAATGTGAACATTCGAGAGAATAATGTTTTATGCAAATCAGACGCATTTGAAATATACTACGCTGAATAATTTTAACGATGATTCTTTAACAATAGCACTACAAATTACAGCGTTCCTTTTTCGTATAATCGTGGTGTTTAAAGAGACGGAAGGTAGAGCTGTTAGGAATTTTTCTTTATCTATCAATATTGTTTGTACGGTCGTGCGTTATAAATTAAGTTCTCGTCCAATAGATGAAATCGAACAACCGCGATCTTTGGGTTTTAAAATCTTATTAACCTCCATTATAATTCGCTTTCTTACTCTATTATTTACTTTACTATTACTGTCTGGTTTAGGTTAGGTTAGATTAAAATTCACTTAAATATGTACATATGTAAAAACAAAAACTGTCAAAGATGTAAGAAAAACTAATGCATTACATCTTGACAGTCCGTTGTCCATGAACTAACTGAACAAAATCAGTGGTATGTGCGGGCTAATCCCAGCGACAAGTAAATTATCCTATCCCGGAAATCGAAACAATTGACGTATGCTTGAGGAACAGTATCAAAACAATGTTCGACGTAACTTGAAACGACGTAAATCGAAACGACGTAAGTCAAAGACTGCCTTTACATATATTTTAGATACAATCACTTTACAATAATTTTTAGTGGATGCACAGAAAGTAGCGTCATTTCCAGACGTCACCATCGTTTAAATATTGATTCACCCCATAATAAGCATTTATATATTAAAACCAACTTGATGTGGTGCTTGAACTCAATATCCGGTAAATCGATAATGTGCTTTGGAGCTTTTTTTTTTAGCACGGCAAAGTGTCTGCACTATGCCTGATGGTAAGCACAGTACAATCCAAAAATAATAGCGACCACCGATTGACACACTGTCCATCGCCGGTCGCCACTACCATGCCGGCCTGTAATAAGCTGGATATGCACAGGCTGATCCCGAAACGCGACCCATAGAAGCGAATCACTATTACGGGCCTTTTCGCCATATGCATGGTGGTGGCGACCCAGTCGGGCTGTAAAACCCTACCACCCCGCTATCGCCATTGCCTCGTTCGTTATTCAGCAGGGTGCACCACGTGCAGGTGAGGTTGGCTTGGGTGTCTCAAGTCTTATGATGTTATTCGACACCCCTTACACCCCAAAACCTATTGTTATAAAACCTAAAACCATTACCTAGAAAACTGTTATTGGTCTCAGTGAGTCTAAAACATGAGACTTTGAGGAATATTCTATCGATTTGGTTAGCATGTAGTAGTTTTTTCTAAAATATAGTAACTTGAAGTTATTTTGTTGGTATCCGGTGAAGCTGTAAAGGCCTCGCCTGGCCAATAGCGTAGTCAGTTCGAAAAAAAATGTAATTTTGTATTCGTTTAATTTACTAGTAAATTGACGTATAATGTAATGAAATTGAGTTTTGTTAATATAATATTATTACACGATTTTTTTTTTTTTGTTTATTACGCCTATAATATACACTGTGACACTTTTAAAATTATAAACAGATATACTAGATATTTTTTTACTCATGATTACATAAATAAGCAGAGGAATAGTTATAGATTCTTAAGAAAAACAATTGTGAATTATAAATATACACTAAATAGATATTATGTAAGTCGGTTATTTGTTCAAATCATAAGCAATGTAATGTCTGATCGTATTGAATAACGCATTCATGCCTAAGAATCTCGGTAGCGCACGATTTACTGGTGAAGTGATTTTTAGCCGTAACGATACGACACCGATACGATATAATTATTTTAAACTTATTAAAAAAAGGGGGTTATTAGCTGGGTCATTTTAATTCAATGCTTATCGCATGTTCGTTATTTATAAAGCGATTTGGGAAAATCTTTTTGATCGTATAGGAGACATTGTCAAGCTAAGATTTTTTTTTTGTCCTAGGAGGCAAACGAACAGACGGATCACCTGATGTTAAGTGATCACCATCGTCCATAGACACTTGCAATACTAGGGGTGTCGCAAGTGCGTTGCGTCAGTGAGCATGCTCGATCCCTGGCTGCCCTTCCAATGCGGCGAACGGTACACCGTGGGGTTTTAGTCCGTGCGAATTGGACATAACCTACCCTCTCCCCCGGGAGGGTAGCTTATCCGTTAGGGATTTCCCCACGTTAATATAAAAAAAAGTGCGTTGCCAGCCTGTGTTTGGGAGAAGGGGGGGGGTTAGGTAAGCAGGGAGGGGCGAGGGTAGGTGAGGTGGGCCTCCGGCACTCTCACTGACCGTACGAAACGCAACAATGCAAGCACTATTCCTTCACGTCGGTTTCCTCTGAGAGGGTGGTACTACTCCGGACGAGGCGACCCATTCATGCTAAAACCAGTTATAGCTTCAGCGTGGGTCTACCACCTATAAGTATTATATATTTCAAAGATATACGTAGACAACTACGGCAGTGTTACAGGCATCACATTTCTAGTAAACTTAACGCAAACGTCTGTCTATACTGTCAACAATGGTAATTGAGATATTTGCCGATTTATTTACTTTATCTGCTCTAGAGGACAGAAAAATATGAATTGTTTTTCAGAAGTAGGTACTACGAAATAAATCAACATTCAATAACGAATCACGTCTTCGTTTGCCTTCCATGATATAATAAGTAGTGTCCTCTAATATAACCAAATAATTGGCCTCAGAATTATAGTGCTATTGAGACGGTAAGGACTATTTAACGCCAAGCGACCTTTTTTTTTATATCAAAGGCAAACGAATTGGTGGGTCACGTGATTTTAAGTGATCACCACCGTCCATAGACACTAACGACATCAGGGACGTCGCTAGTGCGTTGCCAGCCTGTATATGGGAGAAGGGGGAGGGAAAGGAAAAGGAAAGAGGAAGGGACGTGGGCCTTAAGCATTAAGTGGGCATTAAGTTCCACGCAGACGAAGTCGCGGACACAGCTAGTTATATAATACGAGAATACTCATAAATTATATAATATTCTAGCTGACCCGTGCCCACTTCTTTGTGTGGTAATGGGCATTATCAAGCTCTACAACTTTTCTTTAGAATTCAATGATATATCTCTCATCGTTAAGGCAGAGTTCGTAGGGAACGTTTCCTTCAACCGTTTTTTCTCTGACTATTATTTTGCAAATCCGACTACCACAATAAAGTCTTTCCATTTTTCGGGTTAATATATAGCCTATGACACTCACAAATAACGTGGCTTTCTTTTGGTACAACAATTTTCAAAATTGGTTTAGTAAATATTATTACCCCCTACAACCTCACAAACTCGCAAATTTTACCTCTTTATAATACGATATTAGTAATTAGTAAAATTGATTTAGTATTAGTATACATAAAGTCCCGTACTATACAGTATTGTAGTACTGTAGACAGACATTTATACATACTTACACATAAATACCTATCTTACCAATTAATGCGTAACGAAAATTTTTCCCTACCGTGTCATAAGAAGTTTTACTTAAGTAGTCAAGTAGTAAATCGTTATGTATAAAAAGTATATCATAATTCACAGCATCTGTATAATTACCTTCATTACGACGTCTGTATCAGTGCGGCGGGCAGTGAGAATGAATTCCGGCACGTGACGTTTGTTCATTGTGCTCTCGGTACTAAGGATTATTTATTAGAATCTAAATAACTTGGCAATCACTGATTTATGTAAATATATACGGTACACAGTACATAATGGCGTTAAATATACGATGGACTATTCCATTAAATGAGATAAAAATTACAATTTTTTTACAACTAGTCGGCTCACGACTTTGTTCGCTTGAAGTTCGACTTTCTTTATAATTTTGTAAGGTAAAATTTATAGAAATATGTATTTTTTACAAATTTCAGTTTATAAAAATGTTGGATTTGCTTTGTTTTTGTTGGTCTCTTCAAAAATTCAAAATACTTATGAATAAGGCATTAAAATGATTGGTCCCTCTAGTTTCGCTGTATAGAGTGTTTTAAAACCTAATAAAATGAATTTAATAAAAAACTAAAAAATATAATATGAAAAAGTTGTGTCTCACGACATTTTCAAATACGGATGTTGAATATCTATGAAAAAAACTATCATAAGATCATGCATTGGAAAACAACAAGGATAATAAAGCAGATAAACAATATAATAATCTTGTAGCATTATAAAACATATAAATATTATATCAATATCACGAACTTCGAGGTGCTAAGTATATTCTAGTTGGTCTCGTCTCGAGCGCAACATTCAATTCGGGTGGGGATTGTTTACTGAAAATCCGGTAAAGCCTTTCCGATTTAAAGAATAAAGCCTGTAACATTGAATTTAAATAGGCTGATTTTAAATTAATCGATATACTAAAATTTAACATATTTATTAATTTAGAATCATTAGCATGATAATACATTTCTAAATATACTAATAATAACAATTCTATACATAAAGTTAAATGTAGCCATATTCATAGATGCATGAACGAATGTTCAACGGCATGTTTGAACATTAACATTTAATTCGTTGTTAAAATAATGAATCTGTGTGTTGCAATAATAATTATTCTTGTTGGTAATTCTATGAAAGTCTATGACGAAGTGCACGAAAAATAAACAACGCTTAAGTTGTTTCAACAAATGAGTGTTTTTTGTGATATTTTGGCATTGTTTTCAGGACAAGAAAGGCCGTATCACTTTTATGTAGAGCTTTAGCAGTAATACAAAATTTGATGAAAAAAAAACAGAAATAAACTATTATTAATTCAAACACGATACGTAGTGCACGTATAATAACAAAATATCGTTTTGTAAATGTTGTTGCGGCTACCTGTTAGAATCCCTTTATAAAATTATTATATCTATGTGACAATGATTTGGTAGTATCTATAGTGTACGTGGTAATGTATTCAGACATCGTGTTAATCGATATAAGTTGCAATCTAGGATACCGTTAGTGAAAAACCTCGTAATGAAACCAAGACACGGTGCCGCGGTGGATTTTTCTGATGCCAGTCTGCTTAATTAGCATGCTTAAGATGAAATTCTGTCGTAGTATGTATCAATACCTGAGAGGCAGTTTATTTTTGATTATGCATATTACTATCTTGGCTCATATAGTAGGCGAGATTGTGATTGTGAAATCTGATAACGATGAAAAATTAGTAACTTCAATTAAAATTTACTAGTCGCCCTGGTGGCAAATTATAAAATGTATAATAATCCCAATTTTAACGATGGTGATTTCTGAAATTGACTCCTCTCTCTTTGCATCCACTAAAAACGTTTGTAACTTATAATGTATTTGAAATGTATATATGTTAAAAAGATATACTTGATTAAGTTTCTTGACGGTTCTTATCGATAACTGGGTTGTTTGTCCGAACTTATGATGTTTGGCGTTAATAAGTGCCTCCTAAGGACCTAAACTGAATAAAGTATTTTTGACTTTGAATATTTGAAAACATCCTTTAGTAGGTGGTAGAGCCCCGCTGAAGCTATTTTTGGTTTCAGCATGAATGGGTCGGCTCCTCCGGGGTAGTACCACCCCTCTCACAGATAACCGACGTGAAATAACAGTGCTTGCATTGTTGTGTTTAGTTCAGTCAGTGAGAGAGCCGGAGGCCCACGTCCCGTCCCTTTCTCTTTCCTGCTTTCCCTTTCCTTCCCCTCCCCCTTCTCCCATATACAGGCTGGCAACGCACTTGCGACGTCTCTGATGTCACTAGTGTTTATGGACGGTGTTGATCACTTAACATCACGTGACTCACCAGTTCATTTGTCTCCTTCGATATAAAAAAAAAATCCTTGACCTTCTTTTTGTAAAAAAATAAATTTGTGCGACGTTGGATCATTGGCAGTATAATCATTTGTCTCGTGTAATCAGTAGATAAATGATAATAGATAGAAAAAAAATATTATAATTGTCTAATGCCCCTAAAGTACAATAACAAAACAAATTCAAAGTAACCTATAAGTAACCAGAAACAATGGGACCGCACAGCCGAGAACCGATTCTAATAATACGCGGTTACGTGTGGAATACACACAATTAAGCGACAATTAGATACTCAGATGCGTGGGCATCATCTATTTTTAGTCGTTCAGACCCGTGGCTATTGAGAAGGGCTCTATCGAGACCAATGCCTGGGTGAGACGTGTCCGTTGTGTCGAAAAATTTGTGCAAATTTTGGAAGCAATCAATAAGTGATATCAAGATCGTCAGCGCAGTTATTTAGGTTTGTTGATCTTCTAACTGTTCTTTTATGTGTATTTCTTGTATTATTATTTAATTGTTTTGATAAATATTTTTCTTTTTGATTAGCCCTTTGCTTTCGAGAGCTCCGTAGCGGAGCCATTTAAAATATTGTTGACCCTCATTTGTTACCAACGTTTCAAATGGCTCCGCTCCGGAACCCTTGAAAGCAGAGGGCTAACATATTGCTAAAATATGTATGAAATATTGATATTTGTCTTACGCTTTTTTTTAATATTTTCTATTAATTGTCACAACTATTGTGTTTCTCACTATTGCAGTTGTATTTTGTTGGCCATATAAATTTAGGTTTGTTGATTTTATAGTGGTTTTCTAAACGTTATTGCGTGTGTTTCTTATATTATTATTTCTTTAATGTAATAAACATTTACTTTTTAATTAAAATATTAATAGAAAATATATATAATCCTAATATTTATATTACGTTTTTTTGGTTTTTTTTTTTTCTCGAACTGACTACGCTCTTGACCTAGCAAGGCCTTAACAGTTTCAGCGGACTATACGCTTTATTGTATTTTTGTCTTCATTGTAACAACTGTTGTGTTCATGTCTGTTGGTATTCTCTGCTAATGTCTTAGATTATCTGCTTAGATCATGTATATTCGATCTTAGTCTTATACATGAATATCAGAAACGGTAGATTAAATTTAGAATTTCAAAACAAAATTTGTATAATTAGTACGTATCTAAGTCACCTGATAATTATCACTGTTTTTGTGTTACAAACACACTTAGCAGAAGGTTTCAGTAATCTTTAAATACATAGTTATGCTTTTTATCTCAAGCAAGTTAATATTGGCTTTCAAATTCAGCATACCGTAACAATATACCTATGGTAGTCGTACAAATAATGTAGATCTGCTTGAGAAGGATACATAGGTTATATCAAAATTACCAATTTTCAACATTTTTATCGCATTGGAATAAGTTACAATATTCGACAGTCCATTAACAGTATTAATTATCAATACAGGAAATATGTTTTCATTTACAATTGTGGCGAAATTAATGACATAATTTACTATTTGTATTAACATAATGCATTAGAGAACAAGAACGAAAGCTCTACTGATATTCTGTTTACTATTGAATTTAGTTGATATTACTTAACTTGCTGACCAAATAGGTGTAAATCCTATAGTTCGGTAAAGCTGTGAAGACCTTTTCAGGTCAACAGCGTTTACATTTCGAAAAAAAGGTATAAATCATCAGGTATATAAAGTCTTTTAGTAAACGATCTTGGTTAGATTTTTGTATATTCCATACAAGCCACTTTAGAATTATGATCCCAAATTGCCATGATATTTCAAAGATATATGCAAATAGATTTTTTTTATATAAAGTTAATAAACAAAATAAAGGACAACTGAATCAAAATCAAAAATATTTTATTCCGTTTAGGCCCTAATAAGGCACTACCTATGAACGTCAAAAACTACCACTGGTTCGGAAAACAACCCAGTCATCGAGAAGAACCGGCAAGAAACACGATCTGGTACATTTTTTTAACATATAAGTATATTTTCAATACATCATACAATCGTTTTTAGTGAAAAGAACAAAGAGGAGTCAATTCCAATGAAATCAAAATCACCATTTTTGATTATTATTATAATGCAATTCGTATACTCCGAAAAATTTACGATTACCACAAATATGTAATTTATTGTAGGTCCCAGTGGACCCTGACCAATTTATAACCTTCTACGAGGATGTACGTATTAAGAAGTATAATACAAATTGTATCAAAAACAAGCACTCAATGCCAATGCAAGGCTTTCAATATTCAATTTTATCAAGGTTAAATTTTTTTTAATGTATAGTGCCTTTAAAATAAGGATTGTATTTTAAATTTCGTGATAGCAAATTAACGTTGCGAGAAGAATACGTCCATTTGAACAGCCATTTCAATACAAACAAAACTACCGAAAATACAGGACTGTTCTCTTTTTGATTTGAAAATGTGAAATTTGGTCTCCAAAGATAGTTAATAAGATAAAATAACATGAAATAAATCGATGTATTGATAAAAGTTAAATATCTTATTTATTTTAGTTTAAAAAAAAATGTCATTACTTTATGTTATTTTATATTTAAAAACTAGCCTCTGCCCGCGACTTCGTTCGCGTGCACATAGTTAATTTGGGCTAACTAATATGCAGCGAAAGCTCTCAAGAGGAAGAAACACCCCGATATTTAAACATTCTTCATTGTTGCTCCGCTCCTATTGGTCTTAGCGTGATGATATATAGCCTATAACCATCCTCGATAAATGAGCTATATAACAATGAAAGATTTTTTCAGATCGGACTAGTAGTTCCTGAGATTACCCCCTAAAACGTCACAAACTCACAAACTTTACCTCTTTATAATATTAGTGTAGATGTACGTAGTTTTTTCCGTAATTTTACGACTTTTTAATTATCTTAGTCCAATGTGGTACTTTCTACTCCGTCTGCATTGATTTTTTTTAATCAAAGGAGGCATACGAACAAGTGAGTCACCTGATGTTAAGTGATCACCATCCATACCATCCACCATTGTCCATAGCCACTAGAAACATCAGGGGAGTCGCATGTTTTTCTCGAACTGATTACGCTATTGATCTACCAAGGTCTTAAAAGCTTCACCGGACTACTAAGTCGAGCGCTTAAGGCACTCAGCCGATTTTATTTTTGGCAACTAGCTTAAGGATGCACGGCACACTTGGGCTTGGCTGTTGCCTGTTGCATGCAAAATCGCGACCTATCTTAACTAACCTAACTAACTATTCATATATGTATGAGTTGTTGAAACGTATATGTGTACCAAGCGTACACGCCTCAACATCTCCTCCATATATTTATTATCGGAAAGGGGAGTCGCATGTACGTTGCCAGTCTGTGTAAGAGGTTGGAGAGAGGGGAAGGGAAAGGGAGGTGGTCCTCCGGCGCTCTCACTGACCGTACGAAACGCAACAATGCAAGCACTGTTACTTCACGTCGGTGTTACTGTAGGTGGGTGGTAATACCACGGGCGAGCCGACCCATGATGCTGAAATCAGTCATAGCTTATGCGTGGCTTTACCACCTGTAAAAACAGCCCATTCTATAAAGAGTGAGTTAACTACAAAGTCTCCTTTATATGCTCTAAACCTCTTTATGTTAGATATAATTATATTTTCTACAACGGCCGAGTAGCAATATAATTACACTATTTATCCCAACTGTAAGGACTGATTTAAAACACTACCATTTGTTTTTAAGATAGATTTTAGTCACACGTGTAAACATGGTCTAACTTTAAACACATTTTGTCACAAAATTGATTTTTTGTGTTACTTCTTTTTTTGTATTATAGGTGCCATAATTATCTGTTTAGGAATTAATTCATCTCTTTCAAATTCGGTATATCTTCATTGCGTGTTATAAATCAAAGTCCTCGACCACGTCTGTCTGTCTGTTTGCAATAAACTCTGAAACGACTGACCGATTTTCATGTGGTTTTCACTAGTAAATAGAGTGATTGACAAGGAAGGTTTTATGTATATCATTTGTCTAGATTTTTTTTATTATCAGGGCAGAACGACGTCGTCAAAAGATACGTAAAGTAGGTGGTAGAGCCACGCTGAAGCTATTGTTGGTTTCAGTATGAATGGGTCGGCTCGCCCGGGGTAGCACCACACTCTCACAGAAAACCTACGTGAAGTAACAGTGCTTGCATTGTTGCGTTTCGTTCGATCAGTGAGAACGCCGGAAACCCATCGCCACTCTTCTCTCCTTTTCCCTCTCCCTTTCTCTCCATTCCCCCAAACAACGCATTTGCGACTCCTCTGGGGTTGCTAGTGTCTATGGACGGCGGTGATCGCTTAACAACAGGTGACCCGCATGCTCGTTTGCCTCCTAAATGATATAAAAAAAACTTACTGAAGTAATAACTTGTATGGTTTCTTCACAATACACACTTGTTTTCAATGGGAAAATATTTAATTTCATGCTAAGATCAAATGTTAGAGTTACCTCGAGATAAACCTTACGTAAATCATAAGCAAATAGACATAGAAGGTTTCCAATTTCATTATCTACGCCAAACAAGCTACTACTGCGAGAGATAATCTCATATCTAAACCAAACAGAGGCTCGATTCAAGCGTATATGCGAACTAATTTGGGTTTTCCAGTACAGTTTTCACTTTCTTTATGGTGTCATTAAAATTGTTAATAAAACGGTATGGATTGCGATGAAATAGTCCAACGAGGGGAAAGGATGGTGGTATGTACCTTTTCGATTTTAAATAATGTGTATATAAGGTCAAAATTATATTGAAAACTTATTGTCACCTTGTTTGTGGTCCGGCGGCTGCAAAAATAACCAAGCTTTTTTGGAATCTCATCGATTTTTTTTTTTTTTTTCGAAATTACTACGCTATTGACCCAGCAAGGTCTTAACAGCTTCACCGGACTACTAAGGCGAGCGCTTAAGGCACTCAGCCGATTTTATTTTGGCAACCAGCTCAAGGATGCACGGCACACCTCGGCTTGTTGCCTGTTGCTGCTGCCTGTTGCATGTAAAATCTTAGCTAACTCTTCATATATGTATGAGTTGTTGAAACGTATATGTGACCAAGCATACACGCCTCAACAACTCCTCCATATATTTATTATCGGAAAATTGAGAGTTTTTCAGTTCGATAAGGGAAAAAATGTAAACCCTTCCACTTTCATTTGTAAGCGTGTAAGCGTGCACGTGTGTGGGGGTGATCGTGTAGTGTTGTAGCGGTGATGTATATTTGTGTGTCACCGTATCGCGCAAGCAACGCACTCAAGGGCTCCCTACCGAGGGATCGAACCTAGGCTTGAGCCGCTGCCGTGGGAGGCCTAATCGGGTGTGGGAGAGCGAAATTAACCCCCAGACCACGGCGGCGTGTCTGGTTACGCGGGCGTGGGCATGAACACGCTCTGTTTCGAAGAACAAGCTGGTACTGATCGTTCACTGACGTGATTGAAACTGGAGGGTTGGTAAAAATGTGTCGCGGACGTCTTTTATAACGCGCAGCGTTAGGTACGGGTTCATAGTTTGCGGTGGATACCAATAAAGGACTGGGATGATTCGCGGCTTTTTCAAAGTAATCGTAAGTGATTTTACGTACGCCCAGATAGAAGGGATCTCTAGGTCTCTATGGAGATCGACTCTCCGGATGTACCACGGCGCATCAGTCACTTTACGTAAAACACGATTTCGGAGAACCTGCAGCTTATCAAAGTTATCTTCGGACATATGCGCAAAAACGGGGCAGCTATATGTCATCACGGAACGGATACACGTCTTATACAAAGTGAGCTTGTGTCTGAGGGACATCTTACTCTTATGACAAAGCAACAGATGGTGGCGACCCAAGACCATAGCGGCTTTGTTTCGCACTTTGTCTATATGTGAATTGAACTTTAAATGTTTATCTAATGTGACACCGACATATTTGACCTCTTCGACCCAAGGGATATCGATTCCGTATAGCCTGATGGGCTCAAATTTATTAGCGCGTTTCGTGTGATCGAAGAGTATTGCTGCACTCTTATCGGGATTAACTTCTATGCGCCATCGACGAAACCATTCACCGAGAGTATGAACGGCTTTTCCGATGCGCTTCCTAAGAAAGTCCAACCGCCAGCCGGAAGTGTAAATAACAGTATCGTCAGCGTAACAACCTACCTCGACCCCCCGGACCGAGGTAGGTCACTGATGAACAGATTGAAGAGCGTGGGCGCGAGTATGGAGCCCTGTCGCACACCTGAGCGTATCGGGTGGGGCAGCGATAGTTCACCATCCACTCTGAAGCGGAATGTCCTATCAGTGAGATAATCGTGGATAATATGAATTAACCTATCAGGTATGCGAGATTTACATCATTTATGGATGAGCCCTCCGTGCCAGACCTTATCAAAGGCCTTGGCGATATCAAAGAAGAATGCAATTGTACGTTTCGGTTTACGTTTTGGATCGGCATTAAATTTAGAGAAAATGTACTCCGTGAGGCGGTGTACTTGATTCGTGCAAGAGTGTTCGGCGCGAAATCCGAACTGCTCAGGTGGTATTAATTTTAAATCTGTAATCGAGAACTGGAGACGGTTCAGAAGGAACCGCTCGTAAAGTTTTCCTAAGGTATCAACAGACTAATGGGGCGATAGCTAACGGGAAGCGTAGCTTTCTAGCCAGGCTTGTGAATACCTATCACTACGGACTTTTTCGAGACTGCCGGAAAGTGATCATGGAACATGGCCGCTTTGAAGACGCAGACCAATAGAGCTATGATGCAATCAGGAAGGAGTTTCAGAACCTCGTTCTTGATCCCATCGGGACCTGGGGGCTTCCTAGGCCTGAGACGCTTGATTGCGCCTGCAACTTCATTGAAAGTGATCGCGGTTAGGTTATCCGCCGGAGGAGACGCGAGTACATGCTCCGCAGCTGATTCGATTAATCCTTTATGGAAAGTGTCAGCGTTATCAGTGTTTGGCGAACACTGTTTCTCTAAGCTTGCGGCAAAGCATTCCGCTTTATCTATGCTATCGAACGCGGGAGGCTACCCGGGGCCTCTGTCGAGAGGAGGCATTGGAGTGACCATATCTGATTTGAGAGTTCGCGCTAGAATCCAGTACGACAGGTGAGACGACTGGAGACTCTCCAGGAGTCTGTCCCACCTGTCACCTCGGATCTCAGAAATACGAGACTTGACTGTTTTTCGTAACGAACGTAAACGATCGCGATTCTCTACAGACGGGTAAGCGTCGTAAGCTCGAGTCGCGGCGTTTTTTTCCGTGATCAATGCTCTCACGTCGTCAGGGAGTATAAAACGGCGATTGTTCGTCGCTTGTACCTCTTTCCAGGTCACCCTGACGGCGGTCTGGAATCTCGTCGATTAATATTTATGATACTCAAGCACTATGAGATAATTATTATATTTCCTGAAAATGACAACAATTTGATTTTATTTATTTAGTTTTATTATTGGTGACAAATTTATTCTCGATGATTACTACCATTGTCGAGTAGATTATGATATTACAAGTTTATTGCAATCACTTTATTGCTCAAACAAGATGGTGGCCGTCTTGATAAAACTTTCCAGCAATTTTTTGTGGCAAGTCAGAATCTATGTTCCGTGATATTATTTCCTGTCTGCTTCACTTGTACACAATATCCAAACTATATTAGGTAAAACAGCACAAATATTATAAAAAATAGAGTCAAATAACACAAGTTTAGAAAAGATACTAAATCCACTATATGACAGACTAAGATCCCGCCAAAAACTCCTTTTTTTCTCGATCTGACCACCGTTTTGACCTAGCAAGGTCTTAACAGCTTCACCGGACTACTAAGGCGAGCGCTTAAGGCACTCAGCCGATTTTATTTGACAACTGGCTCGAGGGTGCACGGCACACCTTGGCTTAGGCTGTTGCCTGATACATGCAATTAGCGACCTGTCGGAGCTAACCTAAGCTAAGCTAAATTCATACATATATGAGTTGTTGAGACATATATGTGTACCAAGCACACATACCTCAACAAAACTTATATATATATTTAGTTTCGGGTAATTTTTTAAACTATTTCAGTTTGATAAGGGAAAAAAATAAGACCCTTCCAATTTTATGTGTAAGCGTGTATGCATGCATATGTGTAATGTTGCCGCAGTGATGTAAGATTTTGTGTGAGTGTATCGCGCGAGCAGCGTACTCAAGGGCTCCACGCCGATGGAACGGACCTAGGCTTGAGCCGCTGCCGAGGGAGGGGGGGGGGGGGCAAAAACTCAAAGCACTCTTCTTATTAAGTACCCCATGTCATCAATCACTATTAGACATTCCAAGAGATCACCGAAGTTCCCAATGTGATTTTAAAAATAATGTTAGAAATGTACAGGATTCTGTAGGTGGTAGAGCCACGCTGAAGCTATTACTGGTTTCAGCATGAATGGATCGGCTCGTCCGTGGCAGTACCACCCCTCTCACAGAAAACCGACGTGAAGTAACAATGCTTCCATTGTTGCGTTTCGTTCGGTCA
Organism: Antheraea mylitta; assembly: GCA_014332785.1. Classification (NCBI taxonomy): domain Eukaryota; kingdom Metazoa; phylum Arthropoda; class Insecta; order Lepidoptera; family Saturniidae; genus Antheraea; species Antheraea mylitta. The sequence continues at coordinate 330,992 of JACEII010000145.1, read as the reverse complement.
GTACGAGCGCCGGAAGCCCACCTCTCCTCACCTTCCCCCCTCTCCTCTTCCCTTCCTCCCCCCCCCCTCACACTAACTCAGACTGGCAACGTATTTCCCTAGTGTTGCAAGTGTCTATGGACGGTGGTGATCACTTAACATCAGGTGATCCACCTGTTCGATTGCCTACAATGACATAAAAAAAAAGATAAATAGCCATTATTAATCCGTTATTAACATAATTCAAACTGATTTGACTAGTATTTTTAAATAATATTGATTGTCTATTTCAGATGTATGGTCGCTATCAACGCGACTTAAGCGAAGCGGCCAGGGAAGAAGCGAGAAGATTACGAAGACTTAGGAAGAAGAGACGGAAAGACGACAAGCTCCGGCAGAAGGAGCTTGAAGCGACGGGTAAACCACGACCGAGAGGGAAATTTTTTAAAGTATTAGGTGAGGGCACATTTTTTTTTTTATTAGGTTCACAAACTACACGACACTCAAACAATTAATTCCCTTACAATTAGCTAACATCAATAAATATATACCTCGGTGTGGGTCTAAAATAGTGAACACAGCTTACTTTACAAATTAACATGCTTAGAAATTAAGGTATAATATAGTTTTTAGTCTTCAGTGAAAAGCAGGCAAGGGACAAGTAAATATGTCAATGAGTTGATTAATGCCATTGTATTTCGAAAACATACGATAAAGAGCAGAATGTTGGCCGACATTAGTCCTGCGATGAGGTGTCATAAAAGTGTTTCTATTTATTATACGACTCGCACTCTCGTTTGTATCTATTATGTAAAATAAGTTATAAATAGATCAAATAGACGCCAAATAATTGCCATATTTTTACATTGCTTTACTTCGATATCTACCGAACAATATTATTCATTACTAGCTTCTGCCCGCGGCTTCGTTCGCGTGGAATAGTTACTTTAGGCTAACACTGCAACACTAACAAGCAGCAGCTCCCACCACAGCGTAACCACCTGGTTGAGGAGTTTAAGCTATTTTAATTATTACTAGCCCTCGCCCGCGACTTCGTCCGTGAGGAATGATTACTCTAGGCTAACGCTAACACGCAGCGGAAGCGCTCAAAAGAAAAAAAAACGATTTTGAAACATTCTTCATTGGTGCTCCGCTTCTATTGATTCTAGCGTAATGATATAACATATAGCCTTCTTTGATAAATGGACTTTTTAACACTGAAAGAATTTTTAAAATCGGACCAATAGTTCCTGAGATTAGCGTGTTCAACCTACTAAAGAAACAAACCCTCCAGCTTTATAATATTAGTATAGTTTACTACTCTTCTCTCGTACTTAACTCCAGTCCTCATTCTAATTACAATAACATTTGATACGAGTGGACTGATTTTAATGTAACAAAAAATTAATTACTCCTGAGGATATGCTTTATAATTTTCTTGGTGAGGTTTTTGTAGTGAACTCAGTACTTTAGCAGTGATGCGTGGTCATACAAAACAGGGGTGTAAGGGGTGTCGAGTAACATCTTAAGACTTGAGAGACCCAAGCCAACCTCACCTGCACGTGGTGCACCCTGCTGATCAACGAACGAGGCTATGGCGATAGCGGGGTGGTAGGGTTATACAGCCCGACTAGGTCGCAACCACCATGTACATGGCGAAAAAGCCCGTCATAGTGACTCGCTTTTGCGCGTCGCGTTTCGGGATCAGCCTGTGCATATCCAGTACCAGGTGACTTTCGTCATTATGGCCGGCATGACAGTGGCGACCGACGATGAATGATCTGTCTCGCGGTGGTCGTCACTGTTCTTGGATTGTACTATGCTTACCATCAGACATAGTGCAGTCACTTTGTCGTGCTTTAAAAAAAAAAATTTGTTTGAAATGGATTATATTACTTCTTCCTATAAGTAAAAATAATAAAAGGGACCGGTATAAGGAATCGACCGATATTTGACGCACAATCAGAATATTCTACGCAAAAATGATGGTCGTTTCTGGTAGTCGGCAATTACATCAAATATTGTAAAAAAGTAAAGTAAAAAGTAAAAAAGTATTTATTTAACAAATGGTGTTTTACATAGCATAAAAATAACTATAGATACCCGCACTAGGAACTAAATCCTGTGTCGCGGGTAATCATTCAAAACTACGTTAGCAAATTTCTAAACTGTTGGTGCCTTCGGTGGCTTACTTATTGGATAAATAAAATAAATATGACGTAAAACCAAGGTAACATAAGCAATTAAATTCAAGCAATATTAATAACTAAACACAAACACACATGGTTATCAAATCTAAGTGACTAAATGTAGGTAAATTGCTACCATACATTGACCTTAAAATTGTATTTATTTTCATATTCTGTCAGTTTAAGTGAGAATGTGAAGAATATTTTCAGTCTCGTCGTATGTCAAAGACAATAACCAGTTTGTGACACTTGTTTTTGTTTCCCTAAATTCTAGGTTACTTAATTTTAAGTGTTTGTTCACTTGCCTAAATATGAATGGGAGTGCAAACTTACAAAAGCGTTGAGCAAAAACAGCGTTAACTTTGGGTGTTTTTATATTGAATCGCTGA
>JACEII010000145.1:288756-328035 GCA_014332785.1 Antheraea mylitta | reverse complement strand
ACAAATGTTAGGGATATAATTATCGTTGGTGACATAAACATAAATATTTCGATATCTGGTCATTATCGTCTAATATATTTATGTTTATGTCACCAACGATAATTATATCCCTAACATTTGTCAAGGAGACAATAAAATCATTCAAAGAAGATAGGAAATTATCTATATTAGTGAAAGAAGGAGAACGGTATAGACCAAGTATTACTCGACCATCACTGAGATTAATTGCAAGTGCATCAGTATCCAAAAGGATGGGTTCAGTAAAGATAGGATTCCACTCGTCTTTCACATAGGCCACTACTCCACCAGCTTTATTTGAGTAGTGAGTGGTAGAGGAATTACAGTAACCAGAAATAGATCTAATCACAGAGGATGTACCTAGATGACATTCCGTTAGTACAATAATATCTAGATCCATGTTTAAGCGGTTTAAAGCCACAACAAACCCGTCAAAGTCTTTCTGTAAGCTTCGAATGTTCAGTATCATTATTTTTAGGTTGATTGATTTCTTATCTAATAAGTTTTTACATTCCTCGAGAACGTTAGTTGCATGGCAAGGTACCATTAAACTATTATCTAGATCTCTTAAAAATGCTGAAGTAGCCATTTCAAGAACATTTGAATGTCAAAAGAGAGTGCTCGAGAAAAATACGATAACATCCGAAGACTGAAGGTGATCACTATGGGTAACTCGGGTAGTTCAGGTTGAGAGGAAAAGTAATTATAGTAGTATACACGTGAAATTTTGATACAAGGGAACAAAAACAAACATAGTGAATATAAATATGGCCAAAAACAATCAAATACCAGAGTTTTACAGAACTTCCATAGTGTTAATAGGTAAAATGTGTGTGGTGTGTTTCGTAATCTAAAGTTATTGCAAAAAAGGTGTTGATTAGAGGAAATCAAAATTATACAAAGTACATCAATAAAAAACTTATTGTAAGGACTTAAACTAATTGTTAGTATCATAACAGGTTCAAGCGATGGGAGAAGATGCGGTGTCAGTGCTATAAGTTTGAAATTTGTCCGGAAGATCGCTGAGAGACTGTATCGGAATGGCTGGACTTCCATCGCGTTTGCGAATATAGACTGTGCCATTTCTGATCCAACAAAATTTGTAGCCAGAGCTAGGTGAGAATTTGCAGGATTCTCGAAATAACTCCCGGATTTTCCTGGTTAAACGCTCGTTAATAAATATTCTTTGTGATAAATCAGAGACTTCGATATCTTTTGCTGTTAAATTTCTTCTAGACTTTGATGCTCTAATGACTTCGTCCCTTTTTTGACGGCGTAGAAGTCGAATTACAACTGGACGATAAATTTTTTTAATAGGTTCATTGTTGGTCTGACTTAAGTTCGATGAGGTATTTTCAGTAAGTGTTTTTTTGGACCAACTCTGGCAACCCAGTCGATATCATTGTCTTCTAAGGTTACTCCAATCTTTTTTGCCATTACAAGTGCAATGTGATATAGGTTCTCGTTTTTTACTTCCGGAATTCCGATTATTTCAACTTCGTTTTTCAGCGAGTTTCGTGACTGTGTTTCAAGCTGTTCCTGTAATCTTTGCACTTCACACCGTAGCGATCCTACTAGAGTTTCACGTTCTTCTAAAATTTTTAATCTGTTAGATGTTTGTGTTAGATGAGAGGAGACGTCGTCTAATCTTTCATGGCATCGAGAGAGAGACGAGTTCATTGTGGCAATTTGATCATTAAGAACAGACATATCTTCTTGAAGAAGTTTTATTTCAGCAGTCAGAATTTGTAGCTCAGAAGAATTCATATCATTTTGACGTGGAGCAACGTTTGAAGTATCTGTTGTGTAGTATCGCAATGGAGTTGCAGAATTGTCACCAGGTCTTTTTTTATCACATTGACATTTTGGACAGATCAAATTGTGCCCTTTGTCACCCGCTTAAAGGGCAGTACCCATGCATAGGTCTTTGTGGTAATGTTTTTTGCATGAGTTATTTGTACAGGTTATGAAATTTGCATCTTGAATATCGTTAAGACATCCTGCACAAGGACCTCGGGCTTTAGATTTTAGTCTAGTTGACATTTTAGCAATTTATGAAATTTACTGTATATAAATTTCAAGCTTTGAGTTAGCTCAATGGTTTGAGAGGCAACTGCGATCGGCTGAGGACGACGGTTCAAATCCGACAGGCAAAAACTTATGTAAAAGTTTTTTGTGAATTCGCAATTCAATGCTGTGAATGAACGTTGCCAATGCTGTGTTTGTCTTTAAATAATTTTTTATTTATTGATTGATTTACTTTCCCAAATACAGTTTTAATATTTAGTGAGATTTTATTAATTATTTAGTGAGAGTTGAACCATCGGTCACTTGCGTATCTTATAAGCGACCGCCTGCGCCGCGAGGCTAAGCGAGCATTTAATTATTAAAGTGAATAAATAAATCTGCCTCTGGTTTAAGTATTTGCTATTGACTTTAAATTTTTTGACGGTTATTATTTACTATTTCACTGTTAGTATTTTGATGATATAATCAAATTTGTTGCACTGTTTGTTGTTTCTTGACTTAATTCGTTTCACCAACTAATTCTTTCACCCACTGCACTATGTAGCTATCTTGTAACGTTATAATTGTTTTGTTTTTGACACAAAAAATTCTGAACACACAATTGTTATATTTTATTGTACTCAATGATTTACCAACACTAATACGCTTACTTTGTAACAAGATAAGTACTTTATGTTACTCTGATCAACTTTCTTTAGATATTATTAATTTTTCTATCAATTCTTATGCGGAGCTTATGTATACTCAGGCTGTGTTACCATGCATCCCCCATGTGTAACTGTTAATTGAGGTTTTGTGAATAGTCTTTGTTTATAAGCATGGCAATGTAAAAATAAGAGCTTTTTCAGTTTTATGTAGCTATTACTATTAATTCATAGTATACACGTATAGTAGTATCGAGCCTACTACATTCACAAAAACCTGTAACGCATCCATGATGCTCCTAGTGTCACAGGTGTCCATAGACCACGGTGATCACTTAGTATTAGGTGATTCACATGTTTTTTTGCCTTCAAACGCATAGAAAAAGCGTATTTGGCGTCTTTTCATCGGATGAATGACATAAGATTTCGCAATGTGAAAAGTAGAATAATTATATTTCATGCAGTTTGACATGATCTCTACCGACCTCTGTTCTTCTCTGAAATTCATAATGCTCTCGAAGCACTACTCGAAATCTTGGGTGTCATAATCTCTTGAGTGGCATATTTTAAGTTTCTGCCAAGCACCTGGTGGTGTGTACCAGTACCTGTACTTTTTAGCCAGCCTCCTTTACCATCTCAGACCACATCGTGATTTAATGTCAAATGAAATTGTGGTCAGACGCTCTATAACGTATTAAAAAATTTGTTACGATACTCAAATTGGAAACTATCGTCTAAAAGGCTAGTTAGTTATACTTAGAACCCCTTTCTAGAATTAATGTGATCTTCTTGATCTCATCGTTATTTAGTATCAAGTTGTGTCCACAAACTAACTCATAAAAAATAAAAAAATGATGTAAAGTGTGTCGCAGGTTATATATGGCGCCACACTTTCGCGAGATTAGGCGAAGATTGGATCTTCCTGGCTCTACTTGGTATTATAATGGCCATCCTCAACTTCGCCATGGACCGGGGCATCGCTATCTGCAATAATGGTAAGTTTCATATGTCTATTAATTTTTGTTAGACACTTTATAGATTGCAAATTTTAATTAACACAACTCTTGCTGATATTATAAATAGTAATGGCCAAGATATAACCATAAATGTCAAGCAAGGTAGAAAATGTCCTGCCATCTGGAAGCCATCTTGGCGTGCGCTGAATAAAGCATTAGAATTAAGTGAAGATAATATGGACACTGTAAAGACAGAGACGTAAATGAAATCGAAGTTACCCTTAAATCCTTCGGCTGATTTTTTAAGTCCCAGATCTCAAAACGGATAATGTTTTTAATTGTTGTAATTTCACATTGTATATTGACATTTTGCCTAAACAAATTTGTTTTACGATACTTCATCTATTATTTTTCAAAGTTTTACAATAAATCAGCTATTTTTTTTAACTTATGCTGGCAATAGTCTGTTGAACTGTACCTCATGAGGTCTACATTCGTTTATATGGAGCTTAAGTCTGTATGGTTTTGGACAGTCCAATCTTCATCATATTTTGATTTCGTATTTAGTGTATTATTTATTTCATGCTACTTATTTGGAATCCGTGGACTACAAACTAAGATTATGTAAGTTTATTGCTATAATAAATGTTTTGTAGCCAAATTCCTTTATATGTAAAATGTTCAATTCTACGTAATGATTAAAAAAAGTGTGTGTGTACTTATGTACACGCGTTAGAAGTTGTACTTCTTTGGCTTAACAAGATAAAAATCTTTTCAAAAATTTTATCTTTCGCCTTATTCTACGTTTGTGGAAAAAACGACATTAACAATAGAAAAAAAGGTATTTAATACATTGAAATGCAAATAAAAAGAAACAAAATGTTGACTATGGCTAACTTCAGGGTGTCGGTTTTTCGTGACGGTGTGCGTGTGCATCGTAAAAATTTACTCTCATCATTTTTCCCTACCGCGCCAAAAGAAGTATAACTTCATAAACATAGGCGGTGCTAAAAATCCATCTTATTATTTTTCTCATAGGAATGTGTTAATAGATAGTAGATTTAAATGATTATTTTAATTTATTGGAATATTACGCATACAACAAAAATACGTAACACGGTTCTGCTATTTATGGGGGTCATTAGTCTGGCTTCCACTGATGATATTTTGTCTACTGTGTTTTGCTACAAGACTTTCAGTTGCATCGAACTACATTTCACAGTTATATACCTATCTTTAATTAATTTTAATTCAATTTGCAACCGAAATTCGCGTTCTTGTTTGTAACGCATTTACAAATATCAGTGATCGAAAAATTGGGTCAGTGGAATTTTATCAATATTCCCTAACTGTATATGACAAAGGCTTATTTCCTAAAAGAATTTGTTCTTGTGAGAGCGAAGAAAAACATGTTCAATAAATTAAGGTTTTAAGAAATGTTCTTGTTGGACCTATTCAATAAGGAAAGAAAGGGATCTTATCTATTAATACAACAAATAGAGAAATTCTTGCCTGTCGTTAATACTTTAAAATATTAACACCTTAATAGATGAAAGCATTGCTCTGATTGCTTCCTGATTGCCATTGCAATATTCCAGCTAGAATGTGGATGTACAGCGACTTGGCGACTTCCACCTTCAGTCAGTACGTGGCGTGGGTGTCCTTGCCAGTTTGTCTTATATTATTCGCCGCCGGATTTGTGCATATTGTAGCCGCTCAGAGCATTGGTATGTATATTTTAAAAGTGTTATATTTTATAAGTATGTATATTTTTAAAGTCCTAATCGTCTTAAAAATATTTTATTTTTTTACACTAATAATTTTTTTTTATTCCTTGTCTTCTCAATATAAAACCCCGTACCAAGGTGTCTTATTTCTATAATCTTAGTACATTTTTTCATATATCTCCCTTCGTTTTTATTGTAGATGAACTCCAAGGTTACGAAGTTTAAACCAGCTAACTATCAAAAATAATTTTACATTATAAAAGACTCTAAAATATAAATCATTCATGAAGCTTTAGCCTTATAGATCGTTTACGTGGATTAAAAGATCCAATGGCATATTTTTTCTTTTAATACGATAGTAAACCTCTTTTAGGGGCGGATAAGTTTATGATAAAACTGATCTTTTGGAGTTTTTGGCGGGATTTCAGTCTGTCATGTAGTGGATTTTATACTTTATTCATAATCTTGTGTTACTTGACTCTATATTGTGTAAAGTTGGTGGTGTTTTATGTAATATGGTTAGTTTATTGTGCATAAGTGAAGTGAATGGAAAATAATACCACGGAGCATGAAATTCTGAGATGTCACAAAAACTTCCGAGAGGGTTCTAATAAGGGATCCACCATCTTGTTGGAATATTGATCCACACTACGCTTGATATTGAAATGATCGTACGACACTTGTAATATTATTGACTACGTGACAATGGCAGTAATAATCTGAAAGATTGATTGCCAAAAATAAAGTTTATAAACAAGACTGATTTAGTTCATCTAATAATATTTTTAATATACTTTTTGGTGGGATTTTAGTCTGTAATATTACAGTATAATATTTTATTCATAATTATGTGTTATTTGACTGTATATTTTGTGATATTGGTGCTGTTTTACGTAATATAATTCGGTTGTTGTTCACAAGTGAGCTGATGTGAGGTAATACTACGGGGCATGAATTCTGACATGTTAACAAAACTCCATGGAAAATTCTAATAAGGAGTCACCATCTTGTTAGTACATTGAAATGATTAGTAGTCCGGTGAAGCTGTTAAGACCTTGCTAGGTCAATAGCGTAGTCAGTTCGAGAAAAAAAAACATTGAAATGATGACAAGGCAATTGTTACCTACTGGGCAATGGCATAATCAGGAAGATTGATTGGCAACTTTTTTTTTTGTAATATAATTCACTATATCTTTTAATTTGAATAATGTTCCTGGATTGATTGGAAATATTCTTTACTTGTCTATACAAAGTACTTTTCATTTAATCTCACTGCAGACCAATTATGGAACCTTCTTTTTTTCGATTTCAGGTTCCGGCATACCAGAGATGAAGACCATACTACGAGGAGTACATTTGAAAGAGTACCTCACTTTCAGGGCTCTGATATCGAAGCTTATCGGACTCACGGCGACTCTTGGGTCCGGATTACCCCTTGGCAAAGAGGTACTGTAATTTTATTAATAATTTTTCTGACGGTTCTAATCCATGATTATAAGTTATACGGTGCGGTAATTTATGTTTTTTTTTTTCATATACTTTATAGGTTTTAGAGTTTGACCACAATTGAATGTGATGTTAAATGTCAATGTCGCCTAATATGGTGACCACACTAAACCTAGAGGGTACTGACTTAGCACAACTGCCGTAACACACCAACAAGTGCCTGGTGATATTTCAACTTGAGGTTGATAGCTAGCCCTGACGGACGTAGAAATAATCCCTACCATGTTTTCCTTAGGTTAATGAAGGTGAAAGGTTAAATAATCGCAGTATTCTAGGATATGATACTTCATGGTCACATTTAACATATAAAATAATAATATAAAAACAAATACTAATAAACAACCAAGAAAACTAAAGTAGGTATGTTCTAAGACTTTCAAAAATATAAACACAATCATAATAAATATAGGTCTAGTAACCGGTGCCGAAAGCTATATTGGGTGACCCGGAGTTAATTACTTTCAACAGTAAAACAAACAAAAACCCTTTTGTTTTATTCCTAACATACCCACGTTCCCTTTCAAGAGAAATTGAAATCACTCGACCTTCGTTGATACTGTACTTTAACCTAGAAGCGTAGAGGACTGTGTACATTTTTAGTATTTTTTTAAATAATTAGGTCAAATAAACATTAATCAATTAATCACATATTTTTTATTGATTTACAACATGAATCGAGTACAAAGTACCCACCATAAATATTGCTATTGTCTAAACATTCAGCCTGTATATATGTTAAAAGAGATAAACCCGATCGAGTATCTTGCCGGTTCTTCTCGATGATCGAGTTGTTTGTCTGAACCGATGGTAATTTTCACGTCCGTAAGCGTTTTTTTAGTGCCTACATTGGATAAAGTATTTGTGATTTTAATTTTTTCGACATACCGGAATCTGCAATTCAGAATCTACGTCCATCAAGCTGTCAACTAAGCTATCATCACCTCAGTTAATGTAAGAACAAATATGTTATACCCAGGGTCCTTCAGTCCACATAGCATCGATGGTGGCCACTTTACTGTCGAAGTTGGTGACCACTTTCCAAGGAATTTATACGAATGAGTCGCGGACCAGTGAGATGTTGGCAGCGGCTTGTGCTGTCGGTGTCGCTTCGTGTTTCGCCGCACCAGTAGGGGGTCAGTGTTATTTAAAACTTATTTACCATTTTTTCAGGATTTTTTTTATGTCGCAATCTTGTTTGAGGAGCACATACATATAGTTATTAAAAAAAAATTATATCAATGAGTAAAGCGTACAGATTCCTACATAACTGTACAACCCTAATAGTGATTGATCACATAAGGTGCTTAATATGAAGAGTGTGTTGAGCTTTTGGTGGGATATTAATCTATGGGCATTTATATTTTATTCGTAATCTTGTGTTATTCTACTCTATATCTATCTAATACCTTTAAACGAGCAATTCTTGTATATTTGTATATATTCAGGTTCTCGGAAACGGCGTCATCTATTTCCGTGAAACTTAGGATGTAGATCGTTTCGAGGACGATAAATCGATCTAGCTAGATTTTATTCATAGAGAACTTTTTAACTGAGTTTTCAGGAAATTAAAAAATATAGCTAGAATATAAGGGTAAATTTCGCCGGCGCTGTCAAAACAAAAATAGCTCAGATGAAAATCGGTTGCTTCGAAAATCCGTGTAACCCCAATTCAAATCTGAGTAATCGCAGAAGAATTTTTTTTTCTTGTAAAAAAGGGTAGGTAATAATCTGAGGCAAACCTAACAGCTTACTTTATTTTTAAAATGTGTTTTAAAGAACCGTGGTAGTTTCGGTCGCCCAGGTACTTTTATATAATTGGTGGTGTTTTACACAATATAGTTCGGTTATTGTGCACAAGTGAAGTGGATGAGAATTAATATCCACGGCGCATGCGTTCTTTGATGCCACAGAAACTCCCTTGAAAGTAGTAACAAGGGAGTCACCATCTTGTTGGAACATTCGAATAATCACAGAACACTTTTTAATATTGTTACCTCTTATAATGTAGAAGATTTGTTGCCAATAACAAAAGCAATATATTTTTTTTTTTTCGAAATTATTACGCTATTGACCCAGCAAGGTCTTACCAGCTTCACCGGACTACTAAGGCGAGCGCTTAAGGCACTCGGCCGATTTTATTTTGGCAACCAGCTCAAAGGTGCACGGCACACCTCGGCTTGGCTGTTGCATGCAAAATCGCAACCTATCTCAGCTAACCTAGCTAACTATTCATATATGTATGAGTTGTTGAAACGTATATGTGTACCAAGCATACACGCCTCAGCAACTCCTCCATATATTTATTATTGGAAAATTGAGAGTTTTTCAGTTCGATAAGGGAAAAAAAAGTAAACCCTTCCACTTTCATGTGTAAGCGTGTAGCGTGCACGTGTGTAATAAAGTAAAAGTAATGAAGAAAAGTAATGATTTGTGTGTCACCGTATCGTTTTTTTAATTAATATATTAAATTGGCTATGATTTATAATTACTGAAAAACAAGGTGTTTCTATAATATGCCCATGGGGTAAGGGGTGTAAGGGGTGTCGAGTAACATCTTAAGACTTGAGACACCCAAGCCAACCTCACCTGCACGTGGTGCACCCTGCTGAATAACGAACGAGGCAATGACGATAGCGGAGTGGTAGGGTTTTACAGCCCGACTGGGTCGCAACCACCATGTACATGGCGAAAAAGCCCGTCATAGTGACTCGCTTCTGCGCGTCGCGTTTCGGGATCAGCCTGTGCATATCCAGTACCGGGTGACTTTCGTCATTATGGCCGGCATGACAGCGGCGACCGACGATGTATGATCTGTCTCTCGGTGGTCGCCACTGGTTTTGGATTGTACTATGCTTACCATCAGATATAGTGTAGTTACTTTGTCGTGCTACAATAAAAAAAAATGCTTTAGCCTGTTAAATCGGAATAGAACATATTATTTCCAGGTGTCTTATTCTCAATAGAAGTAACTACGACATATTTCGCTGTTAGAAATTACTGGCGAGGGTTCTTCGCCGCTTGCTGTAGTGCTATAGTGAGTTAAAAATTCAATTTTTTATTATCTAGAATATAATGAATGTTATAGCTTTAATAAATTATATATATTTTATAACTTAATAAATCACTTTATATATTTTAAGACTTTTTACATATGTGTTAAAAACTTGCCTTATATGTAACTAAAATATATATTATTTTATTTTAAACTCTTAGGAAAACTTACAGCTAGAATAAAAAATAGTCACATAACATATATAAACATATGAAGGTCATTAACAAGTTTCCGCAAGTAGCTTTCAAAAATATAGATACAAAGAATGAAATTACTAATAAAAAAAACTGGAATTTAAAAGGCATTTGAGTTTCTGTAAGCCTGTGTTAAACAGATCTACATTCAGATCGCTAACCAATTGGTTTAAGCTGTTACCGACTCTAATTATGTACAAATATTGCCTATTAAATATAAACTAGTATAATGTGAAATTTCATGAAAACTTGTCGAGTATATTTTGAGTGATACGCTTTCAAACGAACAAACAGACACAAGATTTTGAATAATCACGCACATGAATTCTGGTTTCGATTTTAAATACCACTGAGTTTTTTTTTCGTCTAATATACCCATATTTACAGATTAAGCTTATTTATTGTGAATATATTAATTATTGGAATATGATATTAAATATCTATAGCGACGGGTCGGTTTGACTGTTGGCGTGGCGACGCGTCGCCATGCTATATGACTTAAAAATGTTTGTCTTTAATAAATATAAATGTTTATTAAATAGTCATCTCTTTCTTGAAGAAAAAAAATTTTTTTTTGATTATTCCATTTTTAATTCCTGTAGTAAACTATTGTTTAAAGCATACGAGTGATCGTAAAGTGCCTGAACTTCGACCATAAAAAAAATACATTTTTTTATCGATAATAATAAAGTTCGTTAATACCTACGTAATATAAAAGAAAATGAAGAAAATCGGCCGAGAAACTGAAGAGGGAGATGTTCTTAACCGTTTTCCCACTATCTATATATAGCCTACAGATTACCTGTACAAGATAATTTTAATGTGTCACATCTGTCAGGCGTCCCGTGACGGTCGTATTTTTTTTAAATGCTGTGTTTTCTTTTTTTTTATTTGATTTAATAGATGAAAGGTAAAATGTGAGGTAATATTCCAGATGTTCAGATTATTGTCTGTATGGTCCGGGGCGCTGCCCACCGTGAAACCGCTGTTCCCTACCAACTTGCCCCAGGACTTTCCCTTCGACCCTCAGGAGTTTGCGGTCTTTGTGTTGTTAGGGTGAGTGTTGTGTCACATCACAGAATATACAACACATTGTTTATTATACAACCCCAGATTTAGCAGTGTTCGTGTTGTGTAACATCATAAACCATACAATACATTTTTTAAACTTTATTTTTGGCAACCAATCTTTCAGATTATTACTGCCATTGTCATGTAATTAATAATATTGCAAGCGTCGTCTGAATATTTTAATATTCTAACAAGATGGTGGATCCCTTGTTAAAACCTTCCAGGGAGTTTTTGTGGCATCTCAGAATTTCATGGTCCGTGGTATTATTTTTCATTCACTTCACTTATGCACAATAAACTAACTATATTACGTAAAACACCACCAAATTTATAAAATATAGAGTCAACTAACACAAGATTATGAATAAAATATAAAATCCACCACATGACAGACTAAAATCCCGTCAAAAACTCCCTACATTGTATATCATAATATAGCATTAAGTTTGCAATCTTGGTGTTGTGTCACATCACAGACTACACAACACACTGTTTATTATACCACACTGGTTAATAGAAACGTATATATATATATATATATATATATATGAAAAGTGTATTTTTGTTTTCAATCTAGACATACAAATAGAGACATTGTAAACCAAAATGTCGAAAAAAAAGCACGAGATCAGACATATGTTCAGATATACAATAAACAACATTGATATTGGTTTTGAGTTTTAGATGCTTATGCTTAGTTTGTGGTCTCTATACAAATATTTGGAACAGAAAGACGTGAATTGATATAATTTACAGTTTTATTTATAGAAGTAAATATAGAATCTTTTATACTTTTTTATACACCGAACAGTATTGTAACGGTTTTTTTTTTCGAACTACGCTATTGACCTATCAAGGTCTTAACAGCTCCACCGGACTGCCAAAGCGAGCGCTTGCGGCACTAAGCCGATTTCATTTGGGCAACAAGCTCAAGGGTGCACAACACACCTCGGCTTGAGCTGTTGCCTGATACATGCAATTCACGACCTATCTGAGCTGACCTAAGCTAAGCTACATATTCATACCTATATGAGTTATTGAAACATGTATGTGTACCAAGTATACATACCTCGACCACTCTTATATGTATTTTGTGTCGGATATCTTTTTTAAACTATTTCAGTTCGATAAGGGAAATCATCATGTGTAGGCATGTGTGCGTGCACGTGTGTGGAGGTGATATGTGTAATGATGTCGCAGTGATGTGAGATTTTGTGTGAGTGTATCGCGCGAGCAGCGTACTCAAAGGCTCCACGCCGAGGGAACGGACCTAGGCTTGAGCCACTGCCGAAGGGGGCCTAGTCTGGTGTGCGGGAGCGAAATTTACACCCAGACCACGGCGGCATAATCTGTGGTTACGCTGGCGTGGGCGTGAACACGCTCTGTTTGAAGAGACAGGCTGGTACTGATCGTTCGCTGCCGTTATTTCATCAGGAGGGTCTGTAAAAATATGTCACGGACGTCTTTCATAATGCGCAGCGTTCGATACGCGTTCGTATTTTGAGGCGGATGCCACTAACGGACTGGGATGATTCACGGCTTTTTCAAAATAACTAATCGAATATTTAATTTTTAGTTATTAGGCAAAGGCCATCCGTTCATACATCCTAAGTAGTTTTTTTAAAGTTTTTTTTTTTTTTTAATCTGAATTTTAAATGTTTTTAGTGTGGTTTGCGGTCTATTGGCGGCGTTATGGGTTTGGCTTCACCGACAATACGTACTCTTCATGAGGAACAGTAAGGCACTCAGCAGCTTTCTGCAGAAGAAGTAATTTTTAATATTACATTTTTTTATTAGGATTTTGATAAATACACTTTAAGTTAACTGAAAATGAAGCGAATCATAAGTTCTAAATGGCTTTACTGTTGAAATATATTAATAAACAAGAGGCCCCGGTGAATGATGTCGTAAAATAAAACAACTGTAGCGCCACCTGCTGGGTCCAATTGTGAATCTAAACAATTCTCGGATCCACCTGAATATTCACAAAAAAATGTTATCAAAATCGGTCCAGCCGTTTAGGAAGAGTTCAGTGACATACACATGTATAGCACAAATTTATATATAAAGAATATAACAAAACTAAATTCACAATCAATATATATATATACATTTTTTATGGCTACTATACACATTTAATACATATTTAAATATATACAAATCCAGTGTTATGATGTTTGTCCTCGATGAAATTCGTAACTAATCAACCGATCTTTATTAAAGTTGGCATTTATTTATATATACAATTTGGTCCAACTTGAAAGATAAGATAAGTTATATTTCCATTAATGGCCTCCATATCTTTTTTATATATACAAATTAAATTATTGTCAATGTTGGTTATTGCTATTCATCGTAAGCTTCAACAGCCTCGAACAGATGGCGCTTTAAATTAGTTTGTTAACAGAAAACTATTATATATATTTCATAGATGACGCCACGTTTTAATTATGATTTTTTTTCTTCGATAACTGAGCCACGGCAACAACTGACCGTGTATATACAATGAAACCCGGACGAGAATCGAACCGGTGTAGGTGGTAGAGCCACGTTGAAGCATTACTGGTTTCAGCATGAACGGGTCGCCTCTTCCCCGGTACAACCACACGGCACAGAAACACCCACGTGAAGTAACAGTATATTATTACATAGTTGCGTTGCGTTTGGTCAGTGAGAGCGCCGGAGACCCACCTGGCCCCTCTCTCCCTTCCTTCCCTCCTCCTTCCTTATCAACGCAGGCTGGCAACTTACTCGCAACTCCTGTAGTGCTGCCGGTGTTTATGGACGGTGGTGATCAATGAACATCAGGTGACCCACCTGTTCGTTTGCCTCCTAAATTTTTTTTATTGTAGCACGACAAAGTGACTGCACTATGCCTGATGGTAAGCATAGTACAATCCAAAAATATCCGCAACCACCGAGAGACAGATCATCCATCGTCGGTCGCCGCTGTCATGCCGGCCATAATGACGAAAGTCACCCGGTACTGGATATGCACAGGCTGATCCCGAAACGCGACACGTAGAAGCGAGTCACTATAGTGGGCTTTTTCGCCATATACATGATGGTTGTGACCCAGTCGGGCTGTAAAACCCTACCACCCCGCTTGCGCCATTGTCTCGTTCGTTATTCAGCAGGGTGCACCACGTGCAGGTGAGGTTGGCTTGGATGTCTCATGTCTTAAGATGTTACTCGACACCCCTTACACCCCGAAATGTAAAATGTAAAAAAACAGGTGTTTATAACATTTCAGCCGTTTCATTTACCCCGGGTTCATGACGCTCGCCGTAATGTCTATACTATTTCCTCCGGGTATCGGGAAGTACATGGCGGCCGACCTCGGTAATCAGGAGCAGGTAACTCAAAAACTATCGCTTTCTCTTTCTTTCACATGTCTTATAGTCAGGTTGGAAGAGTAAAACCGATTCCTAACACTCAAACGTAATTCAGCAAAAATTGATTTTAACGCCATCTATCCGCTGATTCTTAGTACTACATTGTTGGTGGTAAATATTTGATATTTTCTACGCTTCTATTTATATAATTCCTTGCATGTTTTTTTTAATTGTTAAATCTTAATGTAGTGAAGTTTTCTAGTTATGAAATTAACAACAAATGTAAGTGTTTGTTTAAAAAAATATTTGTACATTTCTTTTAAGTTTTAAGAGGAGCCGTCACGGGACGCCTGGCAGATGTTAAATATCGAAATTATTTTGTAAAACTTATATGCATAAAAGGACAGATTACGATAGGAATCAGCAGATAAAGCATTACAAATTTGTTCTTTTTTTTTATAATAGCACGGCAAAGTGACTGCACTGTGCCTGATGGTAAGCACAGTGCAATCCAAAAACAACGGCGACTGCCGAGAGACACGTCATCCATCGTCGGTTGCCGCTGTCATACCGGCCTGAAAAACAATGACTGTTCTATAAAATAATTACTGTTTATTGATCTCATTATATAAATGAAGATTACAAAACTCAACTAGGCGCAGGCGCAGTGTATTTGGCGGCATCTGTGCCGCCTAACACTAGTAGAACAAGTGCCCTACAAGATAGAGTTACAAATGTTTTTGAGTACTTCGTTAATAGTGAAAAATTCATGTTTTGCGTCGCCACGCCAACAATCAGGTTTACTCTCCGCCTATAGATGTTTCACATCAATAAATTAGCTAACTTTTTAATATAATTCACAAACATTTCAAAGTCGCGAAATTATTTGACGTTTTAAAAAATGTTTGTCGTTATAAATGGAAATTAGGAAAAATCTTTTGAGGTATGACTGCTGTATAAGTGATATACATCATATTATAGGTATATATTTAATATAAAAAAAGTAAACATCTGTAGAGTAACGTGAATAAAAAGACCGTCTCGATTGTCTCAACTTCTTTTTTGGAATGCTTGTAATTTTCAAAATACGTAACTAACTTTTTTTTCAACATTTTTCCGATAAATGTTAATGACTTAGCCCGGTACCCGATTCCAACTTAACGTCGACCTCATCTGGGAAACCCTACATACCAACTAATATTTTGAAATTCGCGTAAATTTACTAATTTAAATTGGTAACAGTATCGTCTGACGGTGAAGAAAAACATCGTGAGGAAACTAGAACCTGAGAAATGTTCTTGTAATACTAATGTATTTGGGAAGAATATACAACTGTAGATTTTGTAGAGTTTGAAATTGCAAATACGTCGTAGGCTGGCATGGTGATTACGCCCCTACCTTCCTTTGGGAAGTGGCCTATAGCCCTACAGTGGGCCTCATATAGGGCTTTAGTAGGTGGTAAGGCCACACTGAAGCTATTACTGGCTTCAGTATGAATGGGTCGGCTCACTCGGGGTAGTACCACTCTCTCACAGAAAACCGACGTGAAGTAACAGTGCTTCCATTATTGCGTTTCGTTCCGTCAGTGAGTACGCCGGAGCCCCATCTCTCCTCACCTTCCCTCTCTCCTCTTCCTATTTTCCTATCCCCCAACGCAGGCTGGCAACGGACTTGCGACTCATCTGGTGTTACAAGTGTCTATGGACGGTGGTGATCACTTAACATCAAGTGACCCATCTGTTTGTTTGCCTCCTATGATATAGAAAAAAGGCTGATGATGTTAATGGTTTCCAGGTGTTGTCCCTGTTCGCGAACTTCACCTGGTCCGATGAGCTGACAGCAGAACAGGCTGCGATCGTCTCCCACTGGCAGACACCTGAAGTGGACCAATTCGGATGCCTCATCATCTTCTTTTTCTCCATCGTGAGTACCAATCTATCTCTGCTTATCTCTTTTTCAGGGATCTTCATTCTAAACATTATTACCATCTAGGTTTGCATCAGCAGAGTCATTGATGAGGTAGCACTGCGGGTCAGTTCATAAATTACGTTCGCTCTTATGGAGGGAGGGGGAGTCGTTTACGGTGGCATGATATTAAAAGGGGGTATAAAGGACCGTGACGTTTATAGTTCATCAAATTTTTCTATATTTATTTGAAGTGATACTTCATATGGAACGGTAGAGACAAATTTGCGTTACGCGGTAAACCTAAGGTATATATTCGTCTGTATGTTTGTTGGTCTGAGTCTAGTAGTATATCAAAATGAGTACATATATAGTTAGGAATTTATGCAACGGGACTGCGTATAGTATATAGTTTATGAGAATTCTCATATAGGTATAATTTAATACATCTAACCACAAAACTTTTGACTTCCTCCGCGTGTATACACAGATACAAGCAATGTGTTATTTGTGTCTTTCTTACGATGAAAATTAATCGCTTCATATTTATATTTTCGCTATATATTAGTGTTTATCCGTATACCTATATTTCCGCCATGTTTGCTTAATAATTTGTCGTGATTATTAATAACTAGGTTTTTTTTTCGAAATTTGTGCATCTATGAAAATATAATAAATAGTGTCGTAGAAATAGGGGGACGTCTGACAAAGTAACTTTTTACGTGACATATTTTATGACCTTCTCCTACCAGGTCGTACAACATCAAAACATTATCAGAACAGTGTACTACTGCTGATGCAGAGATATGGTACGACCTGTTGGATACTGCTGTCTTTTAAACAAGTTTTTAACTTTATAGGTTTCCTTCGAAACTACTGAATCGTTTTTGAAAATAATTTCACTGTTTGCAGGTTGTATAAAAATTCACGCACGTTATTCTTGCACGCTGATTCCCTCTAGTAATCGTAGATTATTATACCTTATTACCTTTTTAGTATCCATGACATGCTCACCTCCCTCCCTCTCCCTTCCTCGCCAACATAGACTGGCAACGCACTTGGGACTCCTCTGGTGTTGCTGGTGTCTATAGATGGTGGTGATCACTTAACATCAGATGACCCACCTGTTCGTTAGCCTCCTATGATATAAAAAAAAATGCTAAATTTATAATGATCAATTAAGTTCTTAAGACATGAAAATATAACAGACAAACATTCACATTTCTAATATTAGTTAGAATTTCGTGTACAAGAGTGCATTGTATTTAGACGTGGTATTGACACTTTCAAGTAATAAATTGGTAATTAACAACTGTACAAACACGACTCGTATAGTTGTGTGTATATATTGATATTTATAGTGCAGTATGTTGTGACGAGGTGGCCGAGTGGTTAAGGCGTTGGACTGCTAATCCAATGTGCTCTGCACGCGTGGGTTCGAATCCCATCCTCGTCGGATATCATTTTGTTAATATAATATCTTAAGACATTACCCTTGAGAATTATAAAAAAGAGTATTGAAATAAACACTTATAAAGTTAACCGATTTCAATGCCACTTCATTTCAAAATATTATTAGTAATATTATCAGAAATCATAATATAATATAAGTAATTTGAAAGCCGCGACTTACACATTCACTGTCATTGATCCACTCCACCCTCCCTCTACGTTTCGTTTGTCATTTACTTCAGATAAAACTCTTTCACAAAACAATACTAGTCAATTTTGTTTCTATACGGCCGACTACATCAATATTAGTAATTATTTAGGCTATATACAATGGGAAGTGGAGTTTAAAATATGTGAATCTGCTGATAATATGCTGCAAATATTTTACAAATATATTCGTAAAGCTATTGAAAAAATATTTTGGTCTTTTATTAAAGCAAAGAAGAAAGGTAATAGTAACTATCCTGTACATATGGCGCTTGACCAAAACGTCGCTACCAATGGGAAAGATATTTGCAATATCTTCGTTAAGAATTTTTTTTCTGTGTACAATGGGTATTCTTCCAGCCAATTCGCAGTAGCCCCCAGTCAATTAGCAGGTTTATGTACAAGCAAATACATGGCGTCAATCAAATTCAAGGACGGTCAAGTTCTTAAAATCTTACAGAGACTTGATGTTAATAAAGGCGCTGGCTCAGATGGCTTGCCAGCGGTTTTTGTAGCGAAGTGCGCTAAATCACTTGCTCATCCTCTATGTCTGATTTATAATAAATCTTTAAGTTCCAACTGTTTTCCGTCAGACTGGAAAGTAGCTCATGTATTGCCTCTTCATAAAAGCGGGGACAAAAACCATATAAAAAAGTACAGGCCTATATCCATATTACCGGTATTTTCCAAAGTGTTTGAACAGCTTCTACATCCTATTTTTGAAGGACATTTCAAACAACTTATGGATCCCCACCAACATGGTTTTATGAAGGCAAGGTCCACAGCAACTAATTTGGTTTCATTCGTCGACAGAATCACTAAAGAGCTGGACACATGCTCCTCAGTTGACGCTGTTTACACCGACTTCAGCAAAGCGTTCGAAAAAGTCCAATATCAATTGCTTCTCAGCAAGCTTTCAGCCTATGGAGTAGCAGAACCTTTGCTGAGTTGGTGTAGTTCCTATTTGACGGAACGTAAATCATTGGTTGTCGTAAGTGGTCACAGTTCAGATCCTTACAAAGTCCTATCTGGAGTTCCACAGGGATCTCATTTGGGTCCTTTATTTTTTAACATTTTTGTTAACGATATTGGTAAATAAATGGTTCCATCATTCCAATTACTGTCTGTTAAAAATATTCAAATCAGTCAAGACACCTAATGATACTCTGCTTTTGCAGCAAGATCTTGACCGTCATGCTGTTTGGTGCCAAGTTAATAAGATGGACCTAAATATAGACAAATGCTACTTTATACATTTCTCCAGAAAAAAAGCAACCCTAATACTAATTATAAACTTAATAATAATTACCTCAATGAAGTAATGTTCATAAGAGACTTGGGGGTTACATTAGATAACAAGTTACGACTGAATAGGCACATTGATAATATATGTAACGAAGCCTTTAAGTGCCTGGGTTTTGTTTTGCGTAATTGCAGGGTTTTCAGACATCCTAGAACGAAGATAGTATTGTAAAATACTCTAGTACGAAGCCATTTGGAATACTGCAGTGTCGTATCGAATCCCTTTTACGAGGTTTATAAAAAAAGGATCGAGAGTGTTCAAAAGCGCTTCATGTGGCAATTGGCCCTTTCTTGTAATTTAGCAAAGGCTATCCACTCGTATTCTGATCGGCTCAGCCATTTCAAAATCAAGTCGCTGTCCGAACATAGACGCACTTTCGATCTTCTTTTCTTGTACAAATTAGCGAATGGCTTACTCGACGTTCCCTATCTCCTGTCAAATCTCAACTTTGCTATACCCACGAGACTCCCTAGATCTACAAGACTTATAAGTATCATCAAAGAAACACACAGTAATTCTAACCTAGGTAAAAACGCACCACTTAACAGATTAACTCGTGAGCTTAACAGCACATCGAAACAAAATACAAATGTTGACTTATTCGCAGCAAACATCGCTATGTTTAGAAAGGAACTAAAAGGTGAAATTGTTTAATCATTATTGTCCGTATTCTCATTATATTAGATTAATTCTTTTCTATTTCTTTTAATTTTAATTTTTCCAATTGATCATACAAATCTCAAATTACTCTTAGGTGTAATGTTTTTGTTTTTCTGCCTCCATCATGTTAACGTAAGACAGCTAACAATTATTACAATATCTAACCCAGTGAATTTCATAATTTCATATTGTAACCCCAACTATTTGCTCATTGTCATACTAAGCATGCAGTGTACACCTCTAATTACGATGACACTGTTACAAAGTGTGCGTGTCTTATTTTAATAATGATCAGTGTACATTGTGTTGGTGTTCAATAAATAAATAAATATAATATATATAATTTTATTAAATAAAATAAGGAGTCGAATGTAAACACTAAAAATATTATACTAGGTAGTAATTTCTTATATACGTATATTTTTTAGTTTAAGTCTTAAATCAGTCTTCTAGATTATTACTGCCATTGTCTAGTAGGTTTAGGTTACAAGTGACTTGTGATAATTTCAATGTTCCAACAAAATGGTAGCACTCTTATAACTTTTCAGGGAGTTTTTGTGGCATCTCTGAATATCATGCTTCGTGGTATTATTTCCCATCCACTTCACTTGTGCACAATAACCGAATTATCTTATTTAAACACCAACAATATTACAAAAGGAGTTTTGCCGGGATTTTAGTCTGTCATGTAGTAGATTTTATATTTTATTCATAATCTTATGTTATTTGACTCTATATTTTGTAAATTTGATGGCGTTTTACGTAATATAGTTAGTTTATTGTGCATAAGTGAAGTTAATAGAAAATAATACCACGAAGCATGAAATTCAGAGATGCTACAATAACTCCCAGGTTTTAAATAGGGAGCCACCATCTTGTTAGAATAGTGAAATTATCACACGACGCTTGTAACATTATTAACTAAACGACAATGGCAATAATAAACTGAACGATTAGTTGCCAAAGATAAAGATAAAAAAAATATATTACAAAACAAGATTATGAATAAAATATAAAATCCACTACATGAATGACTAAGAGATCCCTCTAAAAACTGTACTCATAATTTTACTAACTAGTTTATTGCGAATAAAAGAGACATATATTGCTTAGATGGATATACAGAAAAGTGTTGCTCCATTCTTACTTATTTTTAATTGAAAATTCTTTGTTTAGGCTTTGGAATTCTCCGCAACTTTTTTGTGTGACAATCCAATGTTGAGGGTAGACACTGTGTCGGGTAAAGTGGGAGCAGTGTCTCGCTTGCCTTCGGGTATTGGACGACAGTGAGACAATAAGCTCTTCTCGCTTTCTTTCTAACAATTTTGATAATTCGAGTTTCACGCTTTTTGTTCACTCAAAAAATGCTTAACGCGCCAAACGAAGTTATTCTCTTCAGTAAATAATTTTTATGTATGATATGTTTCTGTAACAGATTAATGTTCAAAGGTTACATAATCACATTTAGGAAATAAAATAATAATATCGAAACAATTATTAATAAACAACAAAGAGGACCTTAATTAAAGACTGTTATAAAACTTTTAAAAGTATGGAAACAATACTTTTAAATGTAAAACAATCACATCCAGGTTTAATGAACAACATCAAGGGGGCGTTTTTCAAGTTAATCATTACGTAACTGCTTATCGTAGGAACGTTGCACGGTTGAACAAAGGGAACCGGGACGCGGGTTGAGGTGTGGTTAGGTTAGGGTTCATTTATTACACCAATTCGCTTTTGCGTAGATCACCTGATGTTGGGTGTATATAAGTTTCTCTAGATAATTAGGTTAAACATTAAGCAGCTATTTTTTAATTGTTTTAAAACGATAATCGACTAACGATTATCCTCTAAAAATATTGTTGGTGACTAACCAGTCACGCTGTATCAATTATTTAATGTAAGAATTGGATGGAATATTAGCAATTTAGTTAAGGTCGATGTGTATTCGTGTTAGTTTTTCCTGAGTATGGTGTCGTGCACGTTGCCGGTGCCGGCGGGTATATTCGTGCCTGCGTTCAAGATGGGAGCCTCCCTCGGCAGGTTCACGGGCGAGGTCATGCACTACTTCTGCCCACTCGGGGTCGCTTACGGCGGTCATATACAGAAGATATTACCCGGTCAGTATATTATTCATCTTTCTGTGACATGTGTAGGTAGATTTATATAATGTTATATTTTAATGTAAGTTCGTTTTAAATAATCATCGTTATGTATATTGCTGTATGGTTGAGTTTCGTTGAGCTTCCTAAAATAGAAGCGACTTACGTTAGTATAATGTTGTCTAAATATTTCTTTAACTAATATTTAAGTGTTTTGTGAATTGTTTTATAATTTTATCCAATTTCAGTCGATTTCGTGGTATTTTGTGCTCTTGAAATCAACACTAACGCATAACCGTGTTGTGGTTGACACAAAAAGTAACTTGAATATTTCATTTTATTTCAGGTAACCAATTTCCTATTAGAATATTATTGTCACTGTTGAGTAGTGATATTACAAAATTCTTGCGATCATTTCAACGGCCTATCAAAATGGTGGCTCCCTTGTTAGAACTTTCTAGGGAGTTATTGTAACATCTGAGAATCCATGCTCCGCAGTATTATTCCCTATCCACTTCACCTTTACACAATAATCGAGCTATGTTACGTAAAATAACACTGATATAACAAATTACAGTAAATCTATACATATAATAAGAATGTAAATGTTATTTGTCTGTACTTTTTCGATTTTCGTGAAAAAAATTGTTGCACGTGTCTAATGTCAATAAGTAATAGAATAGGTATATCTCCATCATTTTTAGAAATGTCTCTCTGTCTGTTTCTGTGAACACGCATCACTGCTAAAGTAATGAGATTTCAATAATACCCTCAGGAATAACGTAGTCTTGGTTTCATTAAAATCGGTCGACTCTATCAAGAGTTATTGTAATTTGAATGCCGACTGGAGTTAAGTACGAGAGAAGAGTAGTAATCTATACTAATATTATAAAGCTGGAGGGTTTGTTTGTTTAGTAGGTTAAACTCAATAATCTCAGGAACTATTGGCCCTATTTTGACATTTTTTTCAGTGTTAAATAACTCATTTATAGAAGAAGGTTATAGATATATATATCATCACGCTAGAACCAATAGGTGCGGAGCACCACGTCCGCAAAAACTTAGATAATCTGGATTTAGTATAAGACCGACATAACGTATATACTAGAAATAATAACAAACTCGTCACTCCATGTTTTAGGCTGACTAAGACCAGTAATAGTTTTTTAGGTAATTAATGGTGTTGGGTTTTATAACAAAGTCCCAAAACACATTACCGACTTGCCAGATAATAAGTTCAAGTGTTATGTCAAGCGAGTCGTAATACATAAATGTTATTACAGGGTGGATCAATGTGGGAAGTGAGGCCTCTCTCTGTGCATCCATCAAAAACGAATATAGTTATATGTTTACTATTTTGTAATTATATTTAAAAAAAAAAAATGTATTATGAAAAGATAAACCAGATCGAGTTTCTTATCGGTTCTTCTCGATAACTGGGTTGTTTTCCGAACCGGTGGTAGCTTTGAATTTCATAAGTGCCTTTTCAGGGCCTAAATGGAATAAAGAGTATTTTGTTTTGATTTTAATGAAGAATGTTTCAAAATCGTTTTGTTTTCTACTGAGAGCTTCCGCTGCGTGTTACCGTTAGCCTAGAGTAATCATTCCTCACGGACGAAGTCGCGGGCGAGGGCTAGTAATAATTAAAATAGCTTAAACTCCTCAACCAGGTGGTTACGCTGTGGTGGGAGCTGCTGCTTTCACTGGAGCCGTTACCCACACTGTCTCCACAATTGTCATCGTCAGCGAGATGACCGGACAGGTAATATGTTCTTAATTTTTTTTTTTAATGTATATCACAGGAGGCAAACATACAGGCGGGTCACCTAATGTTATGTGATCACCACTGATAGACACTTGTAACATCAGGAAAGTCGCAAGTGCGTGGCCAGCCTGTGTTGGAGGGGCAGGGGGGTGGGGAAAGAGAGGAAGGAAAGTGGGCCTCCGGCGCTCTCACTGACCGAACAAAACGCAATAATGCAAGCACTGTTACTTTACGTCGATTTCTATGAGCGGCTGGTACTGCCCCGGTCAAGTCGACCCATTCATGCTGAAACCTGTAATACCTTCAGCGTGGCTCTACCACTTGCAAATTCTTTTATATATACCCTCCATTATATACCCCATATATTTGCACTACCCACATTAACTTTTATTTTAGGTTACAATACTTATGCTTCAATGAAAGAAAATAACTTGTAGCATTTATGTACTTTTAAAGAAACTACGGTTTTTAGTGAGCATCCAACGTCGTGTGTTTTCTTACCATGCAATAGGGGGGGGGGGGGGGGCAAACGATGTTGTGCGCATGCATAGGAGGGGGAAAGTAAACAGATATCATTATTTATATGAAGTCCGTCTGACTAGCTATTATTCCCAAGTATAGGTCCAGAAGTGTGAATTTATGGTATAGCCTCGGCATTTGTAGCCTCGGGTATGAGATGGTATGTAATGTTGAGGTAAAACGGTATCCAGGTGACACATTTGCTTCCGATAATGGCTGCGGTCCTCGCAGCAAATGCTGTTGCTGCTCTGCTGCAGCCGTCTTGTTTCGACAGCATCATCCTCATCAAGAAGTTACCGTATCTCCCGGATCTGCTCTCATCAGCCAGCCGTGAGTCTCATTAACTTATAGTACCTGGGCGACCGAACCTAGCTCGGTTCTTTAAAAAATATTTTTAAATTAAAATAAACTATTAGCTTTGCCTCACAAAATTAACATTTTTCTACAAAAAAAAAAGTTAAAAAAAATATATTCTACTATCACTCGGATTCGAACTGGGGTTACACGAATCTTTGAAGCAACCGATTTTCATCTGAGCTGTTTTTGTTTTGACAACGCCGGCGAAATTTACCCTTATATTCTAGCTATATTTTTTCATTGTCTGAAAACTCAGTTAAAAAAAGTTTTCTATTAATAAAATCTAGCTAGATCGATTTATTGTCCCCGGAACTACCTACGTACTAAGTTTCACGGAAATAGATGATGCCGTTTCCGAGATTCTGAATACATAAAAATATACAAGAATTGCTGCTCTTTTACAGGTATAAGATTTACAATACGAATCTGATTAGAGTCATAATGGTACAAGATTCAATTCAATTTCGATCTAACTAGCCTTAATTTTTTGACATAACCCTAGACAAGAGTACCTTTTTTCTAAATAAAGAGTACTCTGTGTCCTTTTTTGTACCCCTCGAGACTATGTATGCGAAATGCCATGACGATTGGTTTAGTAGTTTGTAAGAATTGGAAGTGTCACAAACAAACAAATTCATATTTATAATATTTTATAATAAGCGAAGATGCAAGTAGAGGCAATAAAATGGTTACATTGTTCCGTTTCGTTCGGTCAGTGAGAGCGCCTGAGGACCACTTACCTTCCCCTTCCCTATCTTTCCCCTGCCCCCGTATGCAACTAATACAGACTAGTAACGCACTTGCGACTCCTCTGGTATTGCTGGTGTCTATGGACGGAGGTGATCACTTAACATCAGGTGACCCACTTGTTCGTTTCTATCCTATGACATAATATTTTCTAGGTGGTAGAGCCATGCTGAAGCTATTATTGGTTTCAGCATGAATAGGTCAGCTCGCTCTGGGTGGTACCCACAGAAAACCGACGTGAAGTGACAGTGCTTGCATTGGTGCGTTTCGTTCGGTCAGTGAAAGCGCCGGAGACCCCTCCTTTGTCTCCATTCCCCCAAACACAGGCTGGCAATGCACTAGCAATTCCTCTGGTGTTGCTAGTGTCTATGGACGGCGGTGATCACTTAACACCAAGCGACCCGCTTGTTCGTTTGCCTCCTATTACATAAAAAAAAATGCAGCGTACTAAAATTTTATTTCATAATGATTTAATTCGATCAATATATGATAAAGAACTAATTTAATACATGTTTACGTCATTCGATATATGTATACTATTTATACTAATATTATAAAGAGGTAAAGTTTCTGAGTTTGTGACGTTGTGACGTTGTAGGGGGTAATCTCAGGAACTACTGGTCCGATTTGAATAATTATTTCAATTATATATAGCTCATTTGTCGATGATGGTTATAGGCTATATATCAACACGCTAAGACCAATAGGAGCGGTGCACCAGTGAAAAACGTATAAAAATCGGGGTTTCATTTCATCTTGAGAGCTTCCGCTGCATGTTAGGCCAAAGTATCTATTCCACGCGAACGAAGTCGCGGGCATAGGCTAGTTTCTTTTAAATAAAATAAATCAAAAAATGATATCCGACGAGGATGGGATTCGAACCCACGCGTGCAGAGCACATTGGATTAGCAGTCCAACGCCTTAACCACTCGGCCACCTCGTCACAACATACTGCACTATAAATATCAATACATATACACAACTATACGAGTCGTGTTTGTACAGTTGTTAATTGCCAATTAAAATAATATAAAAGTGCATTATATTGGTAAAGCGTGACGATCAGCTACGCATGATGGTTAAACTGACAAGTGTGTGATCAGTTTGTGTATATCATTTGTTGTCACTACGTATGTATGTGAGTATTGAGCGAATTGTTAACCTATATTTATTTGATAAATATAAAAAAAAAAAAAAAAAACAAGTAAATTACTAACACGTTACTGCTACTGAGGACTAATTTAGTACAACTATTGAAAAGACAGTCAAGGAACAATAGTTCGAATATAACTCTATTTGATTTAATACTAGTGGCCTTAGTTCAAGATCTATAATCGTTTCTAATATGTCCGGCTTCTCTGGTTTTCTTCTTAATCTTTTCACTTTTTTTTTTTTCGAAATGACTACTCTATTGACCCAGCAAGGTCTTAACAGCTTCACCGGACCACATAATCTTTTCACTAATAGGCGTATAGTCTTGATTACTGCAGCCAGCTGCTGTAACAAGTAACAGATCTTTTTTTATATCATATAGGAGGCAAACGAACAGACGGGTCACCTGTTGGTAAGCGATCACCGCCGTCCATAGACATTAGCAACCCCAGAGGAGTTGCAAGTGCGTTACCAGCCTGCGTTTGGGGGAATGGAGAGAAAGGGATAGGGGTTAGAGGAGAGGAGAAGGGAGACGGGTCTACGGCGTTCTCACTGACCGAACGAAACGCAACAATGCAAGCACTGTTACTTCACTGTTTTCTAAAACCAATAGCTTTAGCGTGGTTCTACCGCCTACAAATTACTAACATATAACTGCTACGGATTAATTAAGTAGGACTCCTAAAACTACACCGATCAGTCAAGGAACAATAGTTCGAATATAACTCTATTTGATTCATATATGGAGGTGGTAGAGACATGCTGAAGCTATTACTGGTTTCAGCATGAATGGTTCGGCTCGTCTGAGATAGTACCACCCGACCCACAGAAAACCGATGTGAAATAATAGTGCTTACATTATTGTGTTTCGTTCGGTCAATGAGAGTGCCGGAGAACCACCACTCTTCCCCTCGCCCCTCCCTCCTTAATTGTGAATAAAGATCTCGATAAAGCTCCGTAGCATCATTATATATTATAAAACAAATTCATCCGCCGCGTCTGTCTGTCAGTTCGCCTGATAAACTCCATTGAGCGGATTTTCATGGTATTACTGGATAGTGATTCACGAGGAAGGTTTAGGTTAGGTTAGTTATCTCGGAAAAAGTCAAACCAGCCGCCTGGGAGCTTCGATGAAAACGCTGCCTAATGCCCTTTGAGATCTAACAAAACAACTGGGATACCTAACGACGCAGACGAAGTCGCGGAAATCAGTTAGTAAATACTAACACTGATAATTTTTATTGTTAGCTAATAGAACGTATCGGTTCTCGAATATTCGAATATTTAACGTATATATGTATATTCGTATATATATATACATATATGTATATGTACAGTACCTGGGCGTCCATGCCTAGCTCGGTTCTTTAAAGACACTTTTAGAATTAAAATAAACTGTTAGGTTTGCTTCACAAAATTAGCATTTTTTTTTATTAAAAAAAAAAAAAAAAAAAAAGAGCACTTTTGCTGTCACTCCGATTCGAACTGGAGTTAGACGAATTTACGAAGCAGCCGATTTCTATCTGAGCTACCATATTTATGTTTTGACAGCCGCGGCGAAATTTACCTTTTTTTTTTATTGAAACACGACAAAGTGACTGCACTATGCCTGATGGTAAGCATAGTACAATCCAAAAACAGTGGCGACCACCGAGAGACAGATCATCCATCGTCGGTCGCCGCTGTCATGCCGGCCATAATGACGAAAGTCACCCGGTACTGGATATGCACAGGCTGATCCCGAAACGCGACGCGCAGAAGCGAGTCACTATGACTTAATACTCTAGCTATATTTGTTCATTGCCAGAAAGCTCAGATAAAAAAGTTTTCTATGAATTAAATTTAGCTAGATCGATTTATCATTCCCGAAACCACCTACATACTAAGTTTTACGGAAATCGTTCTCAACGTTTCCGAGGTCCTGAATATATAACAGTATACAAGAATTGCTCGTTGAAAGGCTTAAAGGCAGCTTATATATGGACCGTTTATTTTGAAAGTGGTGTAAGTCCATTTTCTTTTGTTTCGAGAAAATTAAAGGTTACTATATTTGTTGATTTAAAAATTAGGCAAATCATATGAGGTCTGGCATTGTTTCCATTGTTTTATCAAGATTTAATTTGTTTATATAAATTTGTTTTTGGCTAATTAGACTACGATAACACATATTTATGTGCTGTAAATGGACTTACACTACTTTCAAAATTAGACAATTGTAAAAATCGTTTAATTTCAATATTAAAAAATGAAATATCACTTAAAATATTTTAATATTTTAATATAATATTTTAATATAATTTTAATATAATATTTATATATTTATATATTTATATATATAATTATATATTTATATATATAATATATAATATATATTTATATATATATATAATATTTAATATTTTAATATAATTTTGTTTACAAATACGCATAACAACACATAAAAAAATATTTTAGACGGCAATTACATTGTCATTACAAGATACTGATTACAAGAATTTACTTATTCTCTGCATGTGGTAGTGTTTTAAAATATCCATGATGCACCGGAGGTATATAGGATAGTAGCTGCTTCATGTCTTTATATTTTTCGTACAAAGGCTCCAGGGCGATTTTTTCAAATTTTAACGGTCTTCCAGGACGTAGAGGTAATAAATTGATAATTTTAAATTCTGCGTCCGTCATCGTTGTTTTATAAAACATGGTATATGGTGCAATTTTGAGGAACCTCAACTAACATATTTGCAACCAATTGACCTGTTCCCCATTAGTATTTTTTTATCTTATTTTTAATTGCATTTTGGAGATTTTTTGTTGAAATGAAATTCTCCCGTTTCATTTCATATAAAATAAATTTATCCTGTTTTCTACATTAAACACGAAGGGGAAACAATGCAAATCGTCCGCGGGTGAAACCGCGGGACATAGCTAGTATAAAATAAATGAAAATAACAAAACACTGATCGTTATCCATCTGCTATGCCAACTACCTCTGTCAATTGGACTTACACCACTTTCATAATCGATGATTATGCAATTTCATTTACCGACCTATTATAAGTTATACAAAACATGGGATTTTTAAAAAAAAATTAATCACGAACTAGTTATATATAAAAAAATTACATTAAATTAAGGATGAATTACGTGATAGCTCATTTTTCTCAAAAATGGACTTACACCACTTTCAAAATAAACGGTCCATATATATTCGTAGGCATGTACGACATATGCGTCGAGGACTTCATGGTACGAGACGTGAAGTACATCTGGAACAGAATGACATTCCAACAGTTGAAGGACCTGCTGAAAGAGAACAAGGTGAGTTTATATCATCCTATTCAATAACCTCTGTCAAGTGAAAGTTTTTCGTATAATTTTGTGTCCGCAAATAGGTATCGAAGTTAAAAAAAAAAAAAACGTACTGAATAATATAATCTTGAAAATAGAGTTGGTTTTTATTTATCACCACTGAAACAACAATGAAAACGATGTGAAATGAATTTAAGGACACAAAAATGTGTAACTAAAATAAATTAGGTATAGGTGCTTACATAGGTTTTAGGTTGTGAGAGAATGAGATAGTATGTTCTTAATGTACTCGTAATATATCACATTTAACATATGAAATAATAATATCAAAACAAATACTAATAAATAACAAAGAGAATCTTAGTTATAATTTGTTCTGAGATTTTCAAAAGTATGGATACAAACCTAAAATAGATCTAGGTTAAATGATAATAATACGGACAATAGTACTTTTTTGTTCATACTTCGAGAAATTATCCTTCGTTGGTTGGTTGCTGACTCGAAGTTCATTAACGCTTCACTGAATACGGCACTCTGTCTCTGATACGTCTTGCCTCGTGCTTACAAACTAAACGCGTATGAGATTGAATATAATATTTATGTTTCTTTAGATGATTAGGTCAAATATTAAGCATATCTATATTTTAAATTGATTTAGACCTAATATAAAGTACTTGGTATCCTGTAAAAATATTGCTACCGAATAACTAGTCACGTGTTATGTTCTGACATGAAAGTATCGCAGGATTAACAATTGAAGCCCGATATATAATTTTGTATGATAGAATATTTGTCACATGTTAGAAATTGCAGTGATTTTTCATGTTGTATGAAAAATAACAGGTTAATGTTTGTAACGGTTGTCGAAGGCGATCAAAAACTTACAAGTTATAGACAACTGTCATATATATTTTATATGACCAATTATTTGTCACACTATGTTAGAAATAGCAGTGATTTTTGTTATGGTATGAGGCATGGCCGTTTAAGTAAAGGGTTTGTTACGGTTATCGAAGGTAATCAAGAGTTTCCCGCTGGTGGACACCCGCCATACATATTTTATGCAATCAATTATTTTTTTAGTCACGTTATAAATAGCAGTGATTTTTCATGTCGTATGAAAAATAGCACTGATAGTAAATATAAACGGTTGTTGAAGGCAATCAAGAGCTTCCCGTTAGTGGACAGCCCCGGGTCGATGGTGCTGCTGGGGTCCATACACCGGTGGGAGCTGGTGAGGGTCATAGAGGGGCAGGTGGGGAGGGAGCGGCGCCTGCACGTGGCGGCGCTGTGGCTGCAGCAGGCGGAGGCGCGCCGCCGCGACCACGCCAGGACCCGCAGACCCTCACGATTCGAGGTCTGTATGAGAGATGACGATCCGACATTGATTATTACACATTAAAATATCGACTATTACAATCGAAATTCAGTATAGAATCGATTTAGTTAATCGATTTTTTACAGTATAAAGTTGTGATTTGATTTTTTCTACATTGATAAAAATAATAGTATAATTTTTATTTTGAGAAAAATTCGTCAAAAAGTTAAAAAATGTAATCCATCAAACACCTTGATTTTTATATGAATCAATTCCACAGATTAGATTCAAATCGATTAATTTTTTTTTTTCGAAGAATCATATCTATTATTCACTCTGAACCGCCTGATCTAAGGTCCTATCAAAAATAAAATGATATGGATTTTGGAAATATATTAAAAACTATAAAAAAAAAATTTTTGTTTCCTTACTATTCTGTTGACTTCACTTAACAAGATCTTAAAAGATCAAGCAAATTATTTTTTTTTTCTCGAACTGACTACGCTATTGGCCTTTATTCTTTGACCTTTACAGCTTCACCGGACTACTCAAGCAAATTACAAATCCAATATATTATACGTAATCACATACGACTCTTGATATCACATTTTACAATGGTAACGATTTTGATAAGCGCCATCTATTAACGCGTGACAAAGACTTACTCCACCACACACTTGTGCTCTAATCTATCTAGAACCCACATCATCATTATCCCTTTTTCTCTCGCGCCATAAATCTAGTTAGATCTCCACCTCACCAGGCAAGTTAGGCGGGGATAGCAGATTTGTATTGACTAAACCCCTGGGTGTTTTCTATTTAACTAAGTGAGAAAGTATTATAGTGGACGCTACTTTGCACTTCCGCTAGGAATTGATTGACCACCTCTATGTCTAACTACAACAAAAAGAAAATCAATTAATCAATAAACATACATTTCGTATATAATAATTATACAAAATATAAAATAATAATTACTAATTAATTAATTAAGATATGTTGAAGATTGATGTGTAATCTCGACAATCGATTACACTTGTTTCGCTCCGTCTCGGAGCATCATCTGATCGATGTCGAGTCTTCCGAAACGAGCGGGCGAGTTTACGAGATTTTTCGAGATTACACGTAAATCTACAACATATTTTAATTAATTAATTGATAATTATTATATTTATATTAATTATATTTTGTATAATTAATATATACGAAATATATATTTATTGATTAATTGATTTTCTTTTTGTTGTAGTTAGACGTTCTTGTGGTCAATCAATTCCAAGCGGAAGTGCAAAGTAGCGTCCACTATAATATTTAATTATGGATTTCCGCAAAGTAACGCGCGTTCTTCAATCAACTAACTGAGCAGGAACTACGCCTATAATACTTTTAACTACAGATGTTGGCCTCTCAATAGGACTCCGTCTTATGGTCTTAAGAGAGAAGACCAGGTAGATAATTATGACGTAACCCTAATCAACATTATAAAATGAAAGTTAATTTGTTTATTCTTTTGTATATCTGTTGTCAGGAGTACAAAAGAATATAAAATACTTTCCTTTTAGGAAAAATGTACTGTTGTCGAGAAATAAATCAAAACTGAAAATCAAAATGATACCTTGTTAAGTTATTTATTTTGAACTGTCATATACATCACGTGTACGAAGTTTCGGAAATTGGTTAATATTATAATTGTTTTATTGCTCTGTTTTATAATTCTCAAAAGTAATATATCTTAAGATATTATATTAACAAAATGATATCCGACGAGGATGGGATTCGAACCCACGCGTGCAGAGCACATTGGATTAGCAGTCCAACGCCTTAACCACTCGGCCACCTCGTCACAACATACTGCACTATAAACATCAATACATATACACAACTATACGAGTCGTGTTTGTACAATTGTTAATTGCCAATTTATTACTTGAAAATGTCAAGACCGTGTTTTAATACGATGCACTAATGTACTTGAAAACATGTATTATTTCAAAATTCATAGTTATATATAACAATATTAGTAATATTTTCAGAAGTCATAAACTATACATATTTTTTTGAAATAAAATATGAAGTCGAGAATAATTATAGTAGGAAAAATGCATGCGAAGCCGCGGGCAATTCATAGTATTGAAATATCCAAGCAAAAATTGAAAACAGGCGAACCTACTTTGACGAAATTTATGGTGCATTTAAAATAAAATAAAAAATGTTATTCTAGTGTTGACAACACCATCTATAGTCACGTTTGAAAAAGAAGACAACGACATCTATTCTTAAAATAAAACTCCTAAATGGAAGTTCAAAATTACATGACCGCTAGTAAAAGCAATTGTCGTATATTATAATAACTATATATGTTGGTCTATTATTCACCAGTGTTAAAAACGCCATCTATTGTCATGTGTGCAAATAAGGCAAAGCCATCTATTCAAAACATAACACAACTTCCTACTGATGAGTTCAAAACTACATTAAAACAAGCGCAGATGCGAAAAAAGCTAGTTATCTATACATATATACGCACTATTATTAGATCATACGACTAGTTAATAGTAAAGTAATAAAAAAAACACAGTGATTAATACAATCATTTCAATGTATTAAGTCTATTTATTTATCTACTTTTCTCTCGTACTTAAGTTGCGTTGTCATTAAAATTACAATAGCTTTTGATAGACTGAACTGGTTTTAATGAAACTAAGACTAAATGTTGCTCAGTAGTCCGGTGAAGCTGTTAAGACCTTGATGGGTCAATAGCGTAGTCATTTCGAGAAAAAAAAAAAAAAAAAAAAACTAAATGTTGCTCAAAATTATCCGTTATGATTTTGTTGAGTTTATATCGTGGGCATTGTACTGTAGCAGTAATGCTTCTTCGTACAAATACAGAGAGACATTTCTAAAAATTATTTAAATCTATATTATTACTTGTTCTTAGACACCTACAACAATTTTTGCAAAAATCTAAAAGTACAGACATGTTCGATTTGCATTTTTATTATATGTATAGATAACTAGGTTTTACTTGCGGCTATGCTCGCATTAATGTAGAATAAAACGTGCCATTTAAAAGTTGTGTTATAGTTTGGATAGATGGCGTTTCGTCATTTTTTAAATGGCGCTATCAACATTTTTAAACCTAATAACATTTGACCACAATACCGTCTGGTTTTAACTGGCGATATAGCCTCACATTTTAGAGGAACTGGTTTCGAAGACCAGTTGATATGTTGGATGTCAGATTTTTAATCCGAGGGTGGTGGAAAATCAGAAGAATTAATTCCCCGTGTATTGGATACGTTAGGTCACTCCGGCCCCGGATATGCTGGACCTGCCGACTCCTGGAACCGGCATGACCAGAGGTTCATCCCTCACCACCAAAGACCAGAGCGGACTACTTCCCTGTGAGTTCATAATTATAGTTAATCCATACTGTAATATTGTAAAAACGAATATAGGTTTATTTATTTGCTTGGTTGTTTGTTTTTTTATTTAGTTGTTTTTTGTTTGTTACGTTTTAAGCTCTAATTTTGTTTATTATTCAATTTTTTGTACAACCGTAATTTTAATTATGATTTAAAATTTAAATCAACATTGGGAAATGCTTTTGCTAGGCTTTAGGAAGGAAGCCGAAATAGTGAGTATTTGTGTCATAACATTTCAATGTAAAATAAATCCAATTTCCTAATTAGCTAAGTTTGAAATGTAAAGAATTCTTTTTTTTTAAATAAAACAAGTCACTTTTCCGGTTTCCCAGCGCCCGGACAACTTTTCCGTCCAAAATCGATCCTGAAGAAGACGAACTCGTTTACGTTGACCCGAGGGTTGGGCTCCCCCGCCACCGGGCCCAACACCCCCACCACTCCGCAACCCTCGGTGTACACTACCGTCACCGGGGCTGAGACGAGGTGAGACACTATGACCCACTTCCTTTATCGCCAGATAAGTATCCTATGACATAGGCCATTATCATATCGATTCATGTTATTAGAAAACACCACGGTATTTATTATATAAGATGTCCTTATAAATCAATATGGCAAAACGAGTCACTGTGTACTTGTCATGTATTAGATGCTCATTAGCCCAATTACAAGTCACGAGTGTTATTAAAGATGAGCCACTAGTTTTAGGTAAGTAATCCTCGTAACGCGATGTAACAAACTGAGTCACCATGTCTCATCATGTACGCGATGTTTACGGGTGCAGCTGACTTGTTACTACTAGCAAAAATTAACTAGGTATTCAGTAAACATTACTCGTAACGTGGTGCTACAACTTGAGTCACTATGTCTGCTTCATGTGTTCGATGTTCACCGACAAGATAAACACAGCTCACGTGTTGTTATCTACGAAAAGCAACTTAATATGGAAAAGGTGATCTTAAGTCACTATGTCTATACGGTATATACCGTTCACTGATGAGGTAAGCACAGCTTACTAGTAATATCAAAGTAAGGAACCAGATATTGAACAAGTTATACCAGTAATTTTATATGACGAACCGAGTCACTATGTCTTTATTATGAATACAAGCACAGCTTACGACTGATATTTAAGAGAGGCCTCTAGAGGTATTGTGTAAGTAATTCCCGAAACACGATGTGGCTAATTGAGTCACAATGTCTTTTTTTTTTCATATTTCTTATGTTCACGGGCAAGATGTGCATATTTCATGACTGTTATTAAAGGCAAATCGCTAAGTACTCAATTAGCTTTTTTTTATGCAATCAGTTTTCTAGTACAAGTTTCTTGCGATCATTTTAATGAACTAACTAGACGGTGGCCACCTTGTTAGAACTTTCCAGGGTGTTTTTGTGACAAGTCAGAATTCAGGCACCGCGGTATTATTTCCCATCCACTTCACCTATGTACAACAACCAAATTATATTACGTAAAGAATCACTAATACTACAAAACATAGAGCCAAATAACACAAGACTATGAATAAAACATAAAATCTACTACATGACATCATAAGATTCCGCAAAAAACTTTTTTTTTTTTTAATTAAGTCCTTGGTCTCTACTGAACAAGTTATCCTGACAATGTAATATGGTAAACTGAGTCACTTTGTCTACATCATATATTCTACTAGAATGTCATACTTTAGCACCCCAACGTTCTCTATTTATACAAGAATTCCGACGAATGATGTACAGAACAGAATGTTTTAAGTTCACTAAAACCAGTAACAGTTGTTAGGTTTTATAAAGTCCAAAGCAAATTACCGATTTGCCTGACAGCGAGTTCAAGCACCATATTAAGTGGGTCTCAGTGGTCCATATTAAGTGGGTCTAAAAGCTATAATAGGGTGTCTAATATGTGAACGACGGTGACGCCTGGAAATGACGCCCCTCCCTGAGCATCCACCAAAAAAGAATGTAATTTTCTGTTTGTAAAAATATAAATGTTGAAAAAAAAAAGAGATCGAAATTCTTGCCAGTTCCTCTCGATGTATGGTGTATTTGTGGAAACTAGTGATAGTTTTGATATTCATAAGTGCTTTCTCAGGGCCTAAATTAAATAAAGAATTTTTGATTTTTATGTGAAACATCTATATGCGCGGGTAAACCTGATTGTTGGCATGGCGACGCAAAACACGAACTTTGCACTATTAACGAAATACTCGAAAATATTTGCAACCCTATCTGTATAAACATACGATTCAAATTGTTTTGTCAGCCACACGCGGCACGCGCTCATGATCTAACGCCCTTTAATAAATACCGCCAAACACACTGCGCCCGCGCCTAGTTGAATTTATGTATTTTGTATTTGAAAAAAGTTAATAGCAGTAATTATTTTATGGAACAAATTTGTAATGCGTTATATTTTTATTATGCCATAGCTGATTCTTGTCGCAATCTGTTTTTTATGCATAGAACTTATACAAAACAATTTCGATGATTCACATCTGCCAGGCGTCCCGTGACGGCTCAATGTTTTTATTGGTAACAGAATCCGGGCAGCTTTCGAAGCCATTTTCAAGCGGTCGACCCTGCTCCAGGATGTCGAGGGTGGTCTACCGGACCAGCTGACCCCGGGTCTACCTCGCAGCCCCTCCATCAACAAGAAAGTACAACTGGTACGTTGTCATAATCATGAGAAACACTCGAGTCCAGATTTGTCGAAAAACTATCGACATATCGATATTTTGCATTTAAATATGTCCATGTATTAATTAGATTTGATATATGCTATAATGTTCAATATGGAAAATGTATCTAAACGTTTTTTTTTTTCTATAATTATCTTAATAGAGTTTTATTTTTATTAGTTCTTCGATTTAAAAAAGATTACTTAATAATTATGTTCAATTTCATCGCAACCATCACGTATTTGGTGTAACACGTACAAAGTAGTGGCATATTTAGGTATGTCGCATCCCGAAATGAGACTATTTGTATCCAGCATTTGGACTGGTTGAATGTGAACAGCCACCACCTATCTAAATAATGGTGTTCAAGTCATAGTGCCTGATTCGGTTTTCTCGAATTCTGAGATCAGTCAGTGCGAAGAAATTCGCAGGTTGTCATGTAATTTGATTTTTATCTCTTGATGGCCACCGTTTTTTTTTTTTTTTTTTTGAGCATTTTATGGAACTAGATAAAGTATTTTGATAATTGAAATATGTAAAGCTATTATAAGACTGGTCATGCTGTATGCATCTGAGTGGTGGACTACGAAAGAAATGGATGAGAGAAAACTACATGTAACAGAGATGCGAATGTTAAGGTAGATGTGTTGTAGTCCGGTGAAGCTGTTAACACCTTGCTAGGTCAATAGCGTAGTCAGTTCGAGAAAAAAAAAGTGGATGTGTGGTGTGACTAGAATGAATAGGATTAAGAATAAGTATCTCAAAGGAAGTTTTAAAATAACATGGGTGACAGAGAAGCTGAGGAATAATAGGTTAGCATGGTATGGTATGGTATTTCATAAGGAGAGATGAAAACCATATAATTAGAAAAGTGTTGAGTATGATGATCAAGGAATATAGGAGTAGATGAAGACTGAAAAAGGTTTGGATAGTGTGAAAAGTGATACATTTGTAAAACAGGTGAGAATAACGAGATGATATCTGATAGGCGAGAGTGGGAAAGGAAAATAAGTAGTGACCCTAGTTCAGTGGGATAAGGGTAAGGTGGTGATGATAATCATAGATTCTATTCACTCCAGCCACGTGAAAGGGTATGCGACATGTCGCCGGAAGACCAGAAAGCTTGGGAACAACTGGAAATGGCGAAGGAGATAGACTTCGACAGGATGCTGCAGATCGCCAGGAAAAGAGAAATGGTGAGGCCTTCATAATATTTATTAAGCAACCGTCTTTATATCAAATAACACTTAGAACAACGTATTTCTAACTTAAAAATTGCTTGAACGCAATGTCATCTGTTATAAAGTGACGATTGGGCCGAATATGTTAACACTATATCATAGATTCGTATTTGATTGTATCGCGCTCAAATTTTGGATTTAATTAGTAATATGAATCCTTAACAATTTTTATTCTTTATTGATTTTTGGAATTCATATATCAGGCTGATATTTAATTGAAATTTCGTTTCACTTTCTAAATGATTATTGTTTGACAACAATGTAATTTGAGGTAAAGTGACGATGTGACCAGGACGGTAACTCGTTAAACCTTAGATACTGACTCTCTTAACTACTTTGGTATATCCCTTATATAGAACTCAGAAGAATAAACTTTTAAAATTGGTCTTTCGAATTGGCACATCTCGTTTTATCGTACCCACTTTGAGTAACTTATTTTTTAGCTATGTTTTGTATATAGGCAGTACTGGATTACATTATTATGTGTAGGCATATAGTTATATTTTGCGTAGGCATATAGTTATATTATGGATATTCATATAGTTATATTATGGGTATTCCTATAGTTATATTATGGGTATTCATATAGTTATATTATGGGTATTCAT